>ML804299.1:232174-253115 GCA_009831015.1 Picea engelmannii | reverse complement strand
TAACCATCTCTCCTTCTCCTATATAATGAAAGGTTTCTCAAGGAAGAGGTTAAGCAAGATTGAATAGAGAATTGATGAAAGAAAAGATTCAAAATTGTGTGAGGAATACTATTTGAATTGATGTTTGAGGCCTCCATTTGTCCATCAAGCCATAGTGGATCTTCTTCATGCAAGCATGGAGCAAGTGTGTGTGTTGGAATGAAGGACCACCAAAAGGAATCTTGCGACATCAAGGCAATCTAGTTGTATCTTCTACTTTCATTTAATATAATACACTGGCATGTACCTTTCTCATAATATCACTCTTATTTTATTACATGACTCCTTGATCACATGTATAGGCCTTCATTGAATGTATTATTGTTTCTTTCACCTTGGTCGATTTGTGTCATTGTAGATCTGATATCACAAGGCTACCAAAGCGAAGCAGGGACAACAAAGACATAAGGAAGTGATATCTAAAGGTACGTCACTTATTCCTTCTTGAATGACAAATTCAATGATTGTAACTTAGGGGAAGTGTCATGTCCTGTCCTGTTTTGTTATAGATCTAGGTGGATCTAGGGAGATCTGTTAATGTCCACATATACCAATTTATCCTATAACAAAATTGGCAACTCCACTAGGGAAATAACTCATTTTGTGGTTTTTTGTTGGTCATTTTCTCTTAGCCTACTTTTTCATTACCAACCAGTCTCTGAGTCTGTAGGAGACTCATATAGACTCTCTGGACCTAGAATTTCACTCAAAATTTTTGCCCCTTCTCCAAATTTTCCTTGATTACAAACCTTCTCTCACTATACCTCTTTATAGTCTGTAAGAACCATTGATTTTCGCACCCTACTGTTCAGTCCAATGTGACCTTCTCGCACCCTGCCAGTGTCTAGACTATGAGAATTCCTAATTTTTTCATTGTACCACACGACTAGGCTGTGAACTCATTTGTAAAAATTTTGGATTAGGTCTTGTCTTTTTGATGCCCATATTTGTTTTTTTACCTGGGAAGAACTTCTTTTGCCAGTGTTTGATTGTTTCTTGACTTCAAATCTTGCAGTTGATTGGTTTTCGAAGATTGAAAACTCTTCTTAATCATTTTTCCCAGTTTTTACTTCTTAACCTTTTATCAACAAGGGTATAATCTATGATTCTGAGATCTGAGTGCCTGTTTGGTCAAAAGTATTTGATTGGATTAAAAGTTGGGATTAATTGTCTTTTTAGATTGCTTGCTTCTTGGAAAGTTCTTTGTCCATGTGCATTTGAAGAGACTTTTTCTTGTCAATTTTTTTATTTTTTATCTCCATTGAAAGATC
Source organism: Picea engelmannii (assembly GCA_009831015.1). Lineage (NCBI taxonomy): Eukaryota > Viridiplantae > Streptophyta > Pinopsida > Pinales > Pinaceae > Picea > Picea engelmannii. The sequence continues at coordinate 251,805 of ML804299.1, read as the reverse complement.
GATTTGGGTGTTTGTTGAGTGTTTTATTTTCATTGGTCGCTTATTTTTTCTTAGTTCCATCCCTATTTTTTGGTTTCTAAAAAAAATAATTTAAAGTCTTTTCTTTTAAGAAATCATTTATTCAGAAAATATTGGTGTTAAAATCTTGAGAGAGAACGAATAGTGAATTTACATTGTCAATGATTGTTTGGTACTACCTTTAAAAAGAGAATCATAAATCGTAGTTTGCATTGTTCCAGAAAAATCATTTTTCCCTGCTGTAGATAGAATTCATCGAACGAAAGTTTGTATCATTCATTTCTATTTACGCATTGTTGGGTCAAAGTCTTACACAACATTGGTTTCATTTCCGTCTCCCTCTTGCGTAACGACGACCTTTAATAATATTGCACAACTTTAAAATTCAACTAGTAACATTTTCTAGGGCTCTTTTGCACCAACATTAGCTAGGCTAGAGCTTTGGAATAGGCAGTGGGACACACTCTCCAAAGCGCAAAACACACAATAGTATCTTGTGATAGGGAGTGTCAAATTCCATTTGCAACATTTTGTCCTGGGAAGCCCTTCTCACACAAGGTTCATAACTGAGGTCGCATTGAGATTGAAAGAGTTACTCACCCTGCTTTATTTATCTCAGTGTAGAGATTGAGCATATTACGGGGGTCACTTGAAGGTATACCCACAATGATGAGTGGAAGCCTCTCAAGTTGATTTCGGGCTAGATACCCTGCCCTTGCGTGTGGATCAGACTGTCGACTGTTCCCCCAGGCATCATTGTTGTTTGTGTTAACTTTAGTAGCCTATCTTCTTAGAGTCTTACACAAGGTGACTGTGGAGGGGTAAGTCTTCACAGTACCTAGAATCGACGTTGGCCAGACTCACTCAGGCTCCTTGGAGGGTATACCCACAATTATGTGTGGGAGCTTGCACCAGGGTGTAAGTCCGTTAAGGAGGTCGTCAACATAAATTTTCCACCCTAGCCCATCCCCTTCTTGTCTTGACGTCGCGATGTTGGATTTCATCACCAACTAGTGACTTCGGAATAGGAAGGTCTTGTTTGCTTGGTTTTGATTCCTAGATTTTACTAGTGCGTGTTGTTTGTTTCCTTAAGTTGGCCATAGAATTTATTTCGTGAGATTTTATCTCGATCACCATTGAGCCTCCACGTCGTTCACGTAGAATGAAAGGACTATCCCCAAAAGATCTGGAAGGTTCTCGACCCTTGCTACTAACTCACCAAAGGTCTCTCCTCAGCAGAGTGAAGTCCAAGACGTTGCCACTCCATGAGTGGAAAGAACTGAATCTTTAGATCAACTCCAAATTACAGATTCTCTAGAGGGCTTGCGACTTCCTCCCGACTCTATGAGACATATTGTTCGAGTGAATTCATCCAGAGATATTGTTGTTGAGTCTTCTAGATTACCAATAAGACCTTTCATGGGCCTTGAAGGTCAGGATCCCTTTTGGACTACTAGCATTTTTACACGGGATCTATTTGGCTCAGGAACAGGCATTGATATCATTGTCACACCTGAGCCACCCGAAACATCCGATCTAGATGCGATACCTTTTACTATTGCCTATTATTTCCCTAGTTAAGATGCTCAACCAACCAACCATATCTTGACTATCCTCCTTCAAATGGCCCATTATACAATGGTCCCAGATACTACGAAGCTTCACACTGGGAATACGGTGGCTAGAAAGACCCCCATTGGCATGCCACTATTGCCCAGACTCACCCCGATGCTTCCCCCTGATATCATGTGTTGAATGTTTCTATTCCCGTTCCTACACAAATCCCATCCGAGACTCCTGGAATTTCCACTCCTTTTGGGCACCATCTTGTTCCTGGTTTTATTCCGACACTTCCTTGACCCCCTTCGAGAGGGTTGGGAACCGAGCCTAGTGGCACCACCCAGTCTTTCACACCTAATTACCAGATTCCTATTGGCGAACAATTTCACCCTTGAGGCCAAACACAATCCCCTTTTGGAGGTCAAATCCCAATTGGGACGCAACCTCCGATTGGAGGGAAACCCCCACCTACCCCACCCTCTGGACAAAACATACCTACAACCTTGGCCCAATATTGGAACTATCTTATTCAAAATCATCCTCAATCTACTGGGGGGCAATAGCCTCAAGCTATCTCTTTCATACCCCCTAGTACGGGCCAACCATATCTAGGTCTGTCCAATTCCATTTGGGGCTTGAACTCTTGACCTAACGTCCCAGTTCAAGGGAACCGCCCTAACCAATACAACCCTATAAATTACATGCCTCCACACCAACAACCGAATCTGCCCGGATCTTCACATTATATGCAAATTTATTACAGTCCTACTGGTATACCTACAAGACTTCCTCCCCAAAGTCACCAGTACCCCAACATGAATAGACAATTACCCTTCTTAGCCACCCTAGACCTCCCTGATATGTCTAGAATTTTAAACGATCCTATCCGTCACTCTCCTCAGTGACCTTTCATACTGGCCAAACTACCATCTGACATTCCTAAGTTCAATGGTAAATCGGGAGAGGACCCGAACAATCATGTAATGAGTTTCCACCTTTGGTGTTCATCCAACTCTTTGATGGATGACTCTATTTGATTATGTCTTTTTCAGTGAACTCTCACAGGTTCTGCCGCGAAGTGGTATATAGAATTACCACGAGGCTTCTTCGCTGACTTTAGCACTCTTTCCATGGATTTCCTCACCCACTACAATTTATTGATCCGTTACGAAATAGGAACTAAAATTTTGAGTTCTTTCAAACAAACCAAAGCCACTCATATCTCTGATCACATTCATGAGTGGCGACAGAGACGACGACTCATCAAACTCAAGCTTCCCGATTAGTTACTGGTAGAGTGGTTCACGAAATCATTCGTGAATGACATTGCTTGTGACATCGCCATGGGTGGAGTTGTCATAGAAGAACAGGCGATCAGTCGTGCTCAATACCTTGACCTCGTTTACTCACAAACAGACACTCTTTATGATTTATTCCCTGATGCACCTCGTCCTTCTACTATTGCTACTTCAACTACTCCTGTTGCTTCTCATGTGGTTGATGGTGTGATTGGAACTTTCCATGCCCAACCCCACCTTGCACAAGCCTCTACCACCAACCCCAAGTCCATTGCTTCTAATGTTCAATATGCTCCATCTCCTACTCCGCCCACAGGTAAGACGTCTGAGGTGAACTTTGCTCAATATACCCCTACTGAAAATAATAAATCCAAAAAAGGGAAGGGTAAGAATAAGGAGGATAAAAATAATCCACAATTTGAGAAGACCAAAACACAACCTGTTGACGATAAGGATAAGTGCAAACCTCGGACCCTTGTATTATCTATGGTGATGATCACTACACTAAGGATTGTCCAAGACGAGTCGAGGTTACTAAGTTCCTTCAAGGGACCTCGAAACCACCTACCCCGGTCGTGTTTTCACAACCCTTCCCTTCTCAACAACAGGCCCAATTGGTCATTCATGACCAACCTTCCCCCTCCATTACATCCCATGTCTTAATGTGTACAGGTGATTCAAAGAAGAATGATGTCACACTTACCACTCGAGCCAAAGATTATTCTTCCTCCAAAGAGAGGGTTGATGAAATACCTCCTTCATTGGTCCAACCATCCCTCTCGGCTCCACCTACTATATATCCTCTTGATCTCGAACGACCAATCCTAGATATAGTTCTTTTCCCTCCCCCAAAGGGTGTTGTTTGAAAGTCTACTTTCAATCCTCATGCACGTGCTGCCCAAAACTACAACATTGTAGAAGATCTGGCCCAAGCACCATCCGCAATGTCAGCCCTTGAAGTCCTTCAGAGTTGTCCTGCACAACATAAGGAACTGTTGAAATCCATTGGTGGAATCGACCCTACAAATACAAACTTAATAATTTTTTACTTAGAATATCACATTCCACAGTTTCCCCCTCAACTCACATTCCAAATACAAGTTATTGTCTTCGAAAAGAACATTTGTAGAACAGTCATTGATGAGGGTGCCTCGACATGTGTCATGTCTATTTCTTGCTAGAAAGCCATCGACTCTCTTCCCTTAACCAAATTATAGAACACACTCAAAGCCTTTAATGGCTCTGGGTTTAAGCCTTACAGTGTCCTCCCTTTGTTTCCTATTATGTTAGAAGGTAAAATGATCAACGTTGAAGTTGAGGTCTTTGACGCTCCTCTCGATTACAACCTTCTACTTGGCCGTAGCTGGATCGATTCCATGCGTGCAGTTGTGTCCACTCTTTTCTATGTCGTACATTTCCCACATCAGAGAAACATAATTACAGTGGACCAATCATCCTTCTTTAACTCTGATACATGTACCAACAATGTACCTTTCATTGTGAAAACACCCCCTGGATATGAGAATGTTGGTGTGGGTCTTCTTAAAGATTCTTCTTTGATGGGTACTTTCCCTATTCCACCACCCGATATTTCACATCCGTCAGTCACCTCGATCAACATGATTTCCACCTTTGTTCGAGAAACCCCTGCGTCTTGTGACCTGTGGATAATACCCAACCCCGGTGATCATCTTCTCTATGGCGACCAAATGACTTTAAGTCCGGTCGAATCCGCTTATCAAGCCATTCAATCAACAACCCCTTCTACCCCCTCTCTTGGTGATATATCTCCGGATCCATTCTGTGTCATTTTTCCTAGAGATGAGATGATTATGTCTGTTATGTCTATAGAATATACTCCTTGGGACGATGGACATCATCATTCCATTATCTTCCTAGAACAATATGCCATTGAGAGTTACCAATGGATCTCGGCTCCATCAACCATTTTCATCATTTCTACAGTTCCCGAGTCTCCACACGATATGTTCTACGAAGGGAACTTAAGTAATATCTCACCCACCATCCCCCTCGACATATCCATTAAACCTAGAGTTGTCGAAAATGTGCATATTGGAGCTTCGTGTTCCAATGACGAAGTTGTCACCTACAAGTCTCTTTTTCAAGAGTTCTGTGATGTCTTCGCATGGAGCTATGAAGAAATGTCGGGTATTGACCCTGGCATTGTTGTACATGAGATTAAGACATACCCGGGTGCTAAACCTGTCCAGAAACAACTTTTTCCAGTCCACCCACATAAAGCAGCTGCTATCAAGCTTGAAGTTGAGAAACTTATTAAAGATGGCTTTATTTATCCCATGGCTCTAACTGCCTGGGTTTCCAATCTTGTTTTGGTTAATAAGAAACAAGGTACGATCCACATGTGCGTTGATTATAGGGATATTAACAAAGCTTGTCCTAAAGACAACTTTCCCACCCCCTTCGTTGACCAGATCATCGATGATTGTGATGGGAGTGAGATCTTCTCTTTGATGGATGGTTTCTCTGGATATAATCAAATCAATATCATACCTGCCGACCAACACAAGATCACTTTTATTTGTCCTTGGGGCACTTTTGCCTACCGGAAACTTCCCTTTAGTTTAAAGAATGTCGACATGAATTTTCAATGTGCTATGTCTTATGCCTTTCATGATATAAAACACATTTTCCAACCATATCTCGATGACCTACCGGTTCATTCCATGCACTGTGTCGATCATCCAACACACCTCCGAGCCATTTTCCTCAGATGTCGGTTTTACCATATACGCTTAAACCCACACAAATGTGTTTTTTGTGTAGAATTTGACCGACTTTTGGGCTTTATTGTTTCATGTCAAGGGATCAGGGTAGATCCTTTGAAGGTTGAGGCGATTCTCAATCTCCCTCCTCCTTCCTCACTTCACCAGCTACAAAGTTTGCAAGGGAAGGCAAACTTTCTACGTCGTTTCATCCCAAACTATGTTGAGTTAAACCTCAGATTTACTCGACTGCTCAAGAAAGGTTCTGATTTTGTATGGGATACCCCTGCCAACAAATATTTTGAAGCTTTAAAACTGACTTTAACCCGTACCCCACTACTTTTCCCACCCGATTACAGTCGCGATTATTTCATGTATCTCGCAGCCTCGGACTACACCATTGCTATGGTTATAGTCTAGGAGGATGATTCTCATGAAGAACATGTCATTTATTATTTGAGTCAGAGTCTCACGACTACCGAAACCAAGTATTTACATGTTGAAAAACTGGCCTTGGCCGCCGTCCAAGATGTTCAACGTTTCCGACACTATATCCTTTTACACAAGACTACTTTGATTTCCAACTGCAAACCTATGCAACACATTCTTACACGTCAATTTGTAGGGGGAAAATACTCCAAATGGATCGTAATACTTGAAGAGTTTGACTTAGAATTCAAACGCATTAAGTCTAAGAAATCCTTGGTGTTTGTTGAATTGATATGTGACCTTCCCTATTCTGAGACAAAAAATGTAGCAGAGGATTCATTACCCGATGAATCCCTTTTTCTGATCAGTTCCAATGACCTTTGGTATGGGGATATCATTATATATCTCCAGACTCAGAATTTCTGACCTAATTCATCTAGCACTGACCACCATTGAATACGTTACCAAGCCTGTCAGTATATTATCCTCGGTGATACTCTTTATCGTCATGGGATTGACTCCATTTTTTGTCGATGCCTCACTTTTGATGAAGCCGAGAAAGCCTTGAATGTCTGCCATTCTAGAGCATGTGGTGGTCACATGTCTAGGTATGCTATTGCCCAAAAGTTCTTACGAGCTTAGTATTTTTGGCCTTCTTTATTCAACGATTGTATTATCACTGTCCAAAAATGCCACGCTTGCCAAACATACAACAACAAAATGCGATCACACCCTGCTCCTCTACACCCTGTAGTCTCCATTGGACCTTTTGCGAAATGGGGTATCGATTTCATGACATGTCACCCTCACTCGACTGGGGGGCATGGATACATTATTGTAGTCGTAGATTACTTTACGAAATGAGTCGAGGCAATGCCTACATTCGAAAATACCAGAAATACTATAACACTATTCATATTCAATCACATCACTGCTCAGTTTGGTGTTCCTCAAGCTATGGTTACTGATCACGGTAGCCATTTTAGAAACTTCATGATGTCAAAAATCACCGAAAAGTTGGGTATTCACCATGAAAACTCAACACCCTATTATCCACAGGAAAATGGCCAGGTTGAAGCAATAAACAAAGTCCTCATTACCATTCTTTGACGAATGATAGGGATTCACAAAACAAGTTGGCACACGATGTTATTTTCAGCATTGTGGGCTTATCGGACATATGTCAAGTCTGCTACCAGGTTTACACCTTTTCAGTTAGTTTATGGTCTCGAAGCCATCTCGTCAATTGAATGTGAGATACCGTATCTAAATCTAGCCATTGAACTTATCCCAAACACTTCTGCTGAAGAAGAACATCTGTTGTATCTTATGCAACTAGGCGAAACCCGTTGTGATACCACCCTAGTTATAGAAACCCAAAAGAAATGCGTCAAAGCCCAATACGACAAACATGTCAAGCCACATGTTTTCTATGAAGGTGATATAGTTCTCCTTTATGAACAAGATCGAGATTTGCTAGGAGCCGCACAATTTGAGGCTATTTGGCGAGGTCCTTATATCGTCAGATGAGTGTTGGAGAAATGAGCCTACGAGTTAGTGGACTACGATGGTATCCCTTTGAGTGAACCCAAAAATGGGATTTACCTAAAGAAGTACTATGCTTAGGTCATCTATGCAGGAGTGCTTATATTTTATTGTATCATACTTTTGTGTGTTACTTTAGTGTGTTTTTTCATTATTTGGTTTCTACCCTCGACCGCTTACCTTGCATTGTGCTTGGCTTTCAGATGTAGGAGTATTCACTACCCCACATTGGCTTCACCGATGGCACTAGTCATAGTACTCAGAACCTTGCTTCTTTTGCATGGGAAATTTATGCACCTATAAATGAACTTATTATTCTACGAGGTGTTTGCCTTGGTCGTGCGACCAATAATATCGCAGAGTATAGCGCTGTCATCGAATTGTTGACTAATGCTATTTCACTTGGTATCCTCCACCTGGTTATACGACTTGATTCACAACTAGTAGTGCTACAATTAAGTAATGTCCATGTTATCCGAAGTCCTACTTTATTGTGGGTGTATCTACGAATTCGCCTCTTGGAACATTATTTTGATTATATTGAATATCAACACATTCCTAGATATCTAAATACATTAACTGATGATTTAGATAATTATGTGTTATACACACATCTGAGACTTTTATAAAACCAATCACACATCACATGTATTATACAAAACAAATAAGCCGGTAGAAGCCGCATATATATATATATATATATATATATATATATAACAATCAAATGTTTTACAAATTTTTTTTTCCAAAGACCAAAATGTCAAAATATGAAGCCCATGGATTTTACAATTTAGCATCACGGATGATGCTCATGGTAACATAAAAATTATCTGGCTATCCTACGGAGCAATCAACTAAGAGACTCAGACACGCCCACAGTATGGCGCCGATAATGCCTTGGGATCTCCCCAATAGCGATGTCCAGGATATTTGTGGTCAGTCCCTCTAAATTATGTTCAATTGTCTTGTAGTCCTCAACATCCCATCTTTCCACTGGAGCCACTTCTCCTCATCTCTGAATGGGATATGTTCCTGGAGTTCGATATGGCCCCACATCTATTTTTTCAAACAAAATTTTTGATTAGTCCTTGGATCGAAGACATAATTTTTTTTTACATAATAGAATTTGCAAAAAACATTAAAAAAGAACAAAATGTGTACTTATTTCCTAAGTCACCCCACTAAGCATGCTCAGGAAGAACCAAATCTGGATCTCCTCAGAAATCCAAGACGACATATGCATAGTCATCGATCATCAGCATCTAGGGCCTCAACCAGTCAAAAAATGAATCGTTATATTTGATTATAGGGCCCACTACGTGTCGAGCCATGAGGTTACACCACATCATCATCCTCGGATCCTGTGGGGCCGGTAAACCCCAATCTACCTGTATATGTAGTAGTGGGACCCTCTCAAGGAAGAATGACACCAAAATTGACCTGTACCCGAACTGTTTTAGGTTACCCCTTCTGCACTTTGTCAGTTTCCTCTTCATACTGCGAATAACCGCATTCAACTAGTTGAAAACCTTATCGTCGCATACTACATGAAATCCCTACACCAAAACATAGCAATTTGGGTAAAAAGGTCTAAGAAAGAAACATTATTAGAAGCCTTTGAGGAGGCAATTCAAATCAAGAAAGATATTCTCAGCCTAAAAGACAATATCTATAATGAGGCAGAGACTACCTCATCCTCCAAGAAGAAAATCTAAATTCTTCCTAGACCTCCCCAAACCAAAACTCAATCAGATAGTTCTGGTCTTGAAAGTTTACACAAGGTCGTTTAGAAGTTGTCAAATCAGGTTATATATTTGAGAAGATCAGCTGAAGAAGCTTCTTCAAGCAAAGGGCCTTACAAGCCCCCTTTCAAAAAGCCTTTTCCAACAAACCGGCCTAACTCAAATTTTGAAGGCTTAAATCTAGAAAGCTTACAGTTTGCTATCCAGACAATTCTAGAAGCACATGATAACTTGATTCCTCCCGAGATTCCTGAAGATGTGGCTGAATAAGAAATAATGGAAGAGGACGAATCATCTCCCAACATTTTCGGGCATTTTTTGGATAGCATATTTCAAGCTAATTTCAAAACAATGCATCCTTACAATACCAGAAGTAAAACAACGAATAAATCCTCTTCTAAAATTGGAACTAATGCACCTCAAAAACAATCTAGACAAATTGAAACTAAACATAATTTAGCAACTCCAAGTTTAGAGTATGATTTGATTGAGGATCTCAAAAAACTTAGAGCTAATATTTATGTTTATGAATTATTGAAATTTCCATTTCTTCTGCAAAAGATGCTGCAGAATATTGCTGAAAACAAAAAAAAAAACAATCCGAACAGCAACAAATTTGTATAAAATAGCCCCAAAACACCTCAAAAGGTTTCCATTAAAATGACACTAGAGTCCTCTGATAAAAGAGACCTTGTTGTAAAAAGTGTAACAAATGTAGATAAACTAGTTCCAGGGGTTGCGACTAAAAAACAACAAACTTCTGTTGTTAATACTCGCAAAAATGTCCCACCCTTTTTGTTGACTTTTGAAATTTTCAATAGGAATGTACATAATTGTATGGTAGATTCAAGTGCATCGTCAAACGTAATGCCTTGGTCTGTTTGCCAAAAAATCAATGCTGAAGTTCAACCTTCCAGTCTGAAAATTATTCATCTTGATCGGACTAGTGTTAAAGTAATAAGTGAATTAAAAAATGTACTTATCAAATTATCATCTAATCCTAAAGTCCATCAGGTTATTGATATTATTGTCGTTGATATCCCCAAAGTATATGGATTGTTTTTAAGTAGATATTGGTCCAAACAGCTACATGGCTATTTTGCGACAGATTGGTCTCACTTGTGGCTGCCCGAGAATGGAAAGACTAATAGAATCAAGGTCAATCATGAGCGTTATATTAAGTTCATGGTAACTAATTTAAATGATCCTAATGAACCATTCACTGCTTCCGCCAATTCACCTGAAATGCAGGGGATGAACCCTTTTTTTGGCAATTTCATGGTTGAAACTTCTACCATTACTCACCCAGAACAACAGTCCAAAATTATGACATGCACACAGTCAACAACCATCTCTCAATGGTCACATGCACCTGACGAAAATCAGATCTGGTCTCTTTACTTCGATGGATCTAAATCTAAGGAAGGAGCCGATGCAGGATGTGTGCTAATTGATACAGCATGTAACAAAACTTTGATTTCTTTCCAGTTAGAATTTGAATGCACAAACAATACGGCCGAATATGAGGCACTCCTGCAAGGTCTCAAAAAAGAACTAGATTTGAGGATTCATAATTTAACAGTCTTTGGTGATTCTGAAATTGTGGTTAGACAGGTAAAAAATTCTATTCACTGTTTATCTCCACACCTGAAAAGCTATCAAACTAAGGTATGTAATTTAATGAACAATTTTTCTGCGTTTAACATTAATTCTATTCCGAGATTGAATAATTTTGAGGCTGATTTGTTAGCTAATGTCACCTCAAAACTTTCTTCCTGCAGAAGGCCTTTATCCAAATGCATTTTCCATCGAGTTTTTGTTCAGACCATCCGTCCCAGACAACATCACTAATTGGAGAGTTTTTGATGACGATCGACATATTATCAGTTTTCTACACATGGAAGATACTTTCCAAGGTGCAATTATCGACGAAGGTACCCACGACAAAGACCTTCACAATTTTACGGTAATACCGAATCCAAGATCTTCGAAGTCAACATTAGATCTGGTAAATTATATCCCAAAATCTGTGGTAATATTAGAAAGGTTTTATGATTTGCAGGATAAATTCAGAAAATCAGTGAATTGTAAAATGAATAATTTTTCCTTGACACATGAAAAAATAAATTTAGGAACTAAAGATAACCCACAGTGCATCAATTTGGGGATGGGGTGTTCTGAGCAAGAAAATACACCATTTATTAAGTTGTTTAAGGAATTTAAGGATGTCTTTTCTTGGATGTATGACAATCTAAAAACCTTTGATCCTAACATCATACAACACATTATTACCATGAAACCCCAGACCAAACCTTTTCAACAAAAGTTAAGAAAGATGCACCCAAAACTTGAACCAACAGTCAAGAAAGAACTAAACAAACTCTTGAATGCTAAAATAATTTTCCCAGTAAGACATACACAGTGGGTCTCTTATCTTGTCCCTGTAAGGAAGAAGAGTGGTGAAATCCGACTATGTGTCAATTTCTGAAATTTAAACCGAGCATCTGATAAAGACAACTACATTGTTCCTCCCATGGAACAAATCCTCCAACAAGTAGCCGGTTCTGAAAGATTATCACTACTAGATGGTTTTTCAGGGTATAACCAAGTCCTTATGTCTCCCCCAGACCAGCTGAAGACCACTTTCCATACTCCATGGGGTACCTATGCTTATAGAAAGACGCCCTTTGGGCTCATAAATGTCGGTGCCACCTTTCAGAGAGCAATGGATATCACTTTCCACGGTCTAATCAATCAATCTATAGTAGTTTATCTAGATGATGTCACTGTCTTCTCAAAGAATAAAGGAGATCATTTAGCTCATCTAAGATCTGTTCTACAATGATGTCATAAGTACGACATCTCTTTAGATCCCAAAAAATCTGTCTTTGCAGTATAACAAGGCAAGCTGCTCAGATTCATTGTATCAAATGAAGGGATGATCATTGACCCTGAAAGGACCCAAGTCATTTCAAAACTGCCCCCTCCCTCTTCCAAAAATTCCATGCAATCTTTCTTAGGTCATATAAATTTTGTTAGAAGGTTCGTCTGTAGCTTTTCATAAATGGTCAGGACATTACAAAACTTAATAAAAAAAGATGTACAGTACCATTGGGGACCTCTAGAAAGTCAAGATTTTGACTCAATAAAAAAGTCTATAGTAGACGCTCCTTCCCTAATGAGCCCTGACTTTTCACGAGATTTCACTCTCTACACATTTTCCTCTGATCGGTCTTATGTTGTTGTGCTAACCCAAAATAATGTTGAAAACAACGGAGTTCCTATTGCCTTTATGTGCTCAACCTTTAAGGGAGCATAACTTAATTACCCAACAGTAGATCAATAGGCTTATGTTGTTTTTAAAGAATTAAAACACTTTCAATCTTATCTACTGAAGTATAGGACGAAAAATCATTGTCCCTTACCCCACTGTTAGGAATTTGTTAGTACAGAAAGAACTGGGTGAAAAAAGGGAAAAATAGGTCACCTCCTTACAAGAATATGACCTTGAAATCACTCCATGACAAATTGTTAGAGGCCAAGGGTTATGTAAATTGGTCGTTGATTCAGCTGTAGAACAATAGAATAAAATTGATATGTTAATTCAATATTAGCACAATCAAAATCAAATTTGTTGTGTACAAAATCTTACTAGTCCTTGGTATGATGACATCAAATTTTATCTAATTCATGGGTCAGCTCCCCGTCACCTCGATCCAAAAAAGAGGAGAGAATTAAGATTAAAATCTGCTTCTTTTCAGCTGGTAAATGGCATATTGTTTCGCCAAAATTTTGATGGAATACTTATGCGTTGTCTAGAAAAAGATGAGGCAGATAAAGTCTTATTAGAATTACATGCAGGGGAATCTGGTGGGCATTTTGGTGGAGACACCACTACCCACAAAGTATTAACGACAGGATATTATTGGCCTACTCTTTTCAAAGATGCCCATGCATTATGCCACAAGTGTGTAATCTATCAAAAGGCTTCTGGATGAGTATAGAATTCAGCCTTCCCATTGCAACCTGTCTCGGTAGACTCCCCTTTCCAGCAATGGGGCCTTGACATTATAGGCCCAATCAATCCCACCTCCGTGCAACAACATAAATACATCAAAACAACTACAAATTATTTCACCAGACGGTCTAAGGCTGCACCATTAAAAGTGGTAAACACCAGCCAGGTAATATCTTTTTTGCATTCAAATATTATCACTTGTTTTGGTATTCCTGAATGCTTAGTATTCAATAATGCTTCCTATTTTTCGTCTCTCGAAATGAGTGATTTCGCTTTAGAAAAAGGAATAAATTAAAGTATTTTTCTAACTATTACCCCCAAGGCAATGGTTTGGCTGAATCAACTAATAAAAACCCGATCAAGATCATCAAGAGAACGGTCTTTGAAAATCATAAAAACTGGCATAAAGCACTATTTAATGCAATCTAGGCTGATAGGGTAACTCCTAAAATTGCTATTGGTAATTCCCCCTTTTTTCTCGTTTACGGTAGAGAAGTGATTCTTCCACCACATGTTCTTCTTCCATCTCTGCAGTTATCGCAGAAGGTTCAAGAAGAATGATATCCTCCGTTGGAAAGTTGGATTAATGCTTTGTTGAAGTTACAGGAAGTAAGGGCTCAAGCAAAACAAAAATTGGATCAACATCAAATCATTGTCAAAAACTGGTTCGATTCCAATTCTGTCTCAAACAAAAATTTCGAGGTAGGTGATATTGTCCTTAAGTGGGAAAAACCTCATGAGGGGAAAGGCGAACATACTAAGCTCCAAAACCTATGGTTGGGACCATTCTTAATTGCTGAAAAACTAGGTCCCAGTTCTTTTCACCTGCAGAATTTAGAGGGACATCCAGACACATTCACGGTGAATGGTGAAGCTCTTAAAAGGTATTTCACCTGACAACTCTCCCATACACCTTTTGTAAATATTTTTCTGTTTTGATTTCCTTGATATTTGTTTTTCTTTTGTTGGTTTGTTTTTGTTTTCATTTTTGTTTATTGGTATTTTTGAAGCAAACATGCCTATACTACGATCTAGCTTAGACAAAGAAAACAAAATACTTCATCTCAAAAATAGCTGTCAAAGGCTGTCAGAACATCAATTGTTTTCTTTCTCTAAAATTGTAGGCTAGTTAAAGATGACATTTTGTTTGAAAGTCGATTCCTTGGTTTCAATTTGCACTTAAAAGTACTTACGATTATATTTAAAAAATCTCTTTACGCTGTCCCTGCTCTTTAAGAAAGAAACTCAATGATGTCTCCCTGTTCTTGAAAATTAGTTTTATTAATGAACTATTTTTCAGATCTTGATGAAGGATAGAAAACAAAATTTAAAGGCCTATGAAATATTGAGTTGTGATAAAAAAACTAGATCTTTCAGCGTCACCCTGCTCTGTTGAATATTTTTAAAAACTGTACCAGAATGTGAATAACCTCTCAGGAGTTGTGGGAAGTGTTTGTAAACCCATCGAGACACTGAACAGGTCTACTGGCAGCGGGTAAATGCATGCATGACGCCAAGACAACTTCGTCGGGGTACTGAACAGGTCCGCTGGCAGCGAAGCGATGCTAGGTAAAAGAAAATTCTCAGATATAAATCTTGTTTTGGCCATAAGCGTCCTTTGTTCTGATTTGAAATTTCTTGGACATGATACAGACGTCAAAGTGGGTTAATTGACATCCCTGTCGAGGCTATAGACACTTGCTGGAAACAATGGCCCTATCAATAGTATTGGATACATTAACTTAAACATTGTGGCTTTCTTTTGTGAAGTTTGTCACCATATTTCGTTCTTTTTAAACGAAATATATCTAAAACTGGACTGCGTCATGATTATTAAAGATGTTCAAATAACCTTTCAGTTGTTCTTTGATTTGAAGTTTTTCAGATTTCTCTAACCTGAACTCGTTCGTATTACAGAGATAACTGCTTCTCCCAGCATGTCACCATTGTTGGTAGCCCAACATATTTTTTAACTTTTTATACCAATTAAACAATCTATATAGCTGCCTAACTGGGGTCATGGATTTTTATTACTCTTCATGAGAAATTTTTGAAATGACAGTTGTAAGTTGTCTCTTTTCCCTATTGTTTTTTCATGCTTTGTTCATGACTAAAAGCATGAAAACTTGCGACTGTGTTGCCATCCTGTTTGAAAATTTATTAAAGGAAAATTGTTTCTATAGTTTATTAATGAAACCTTGTTCCTTGCCATGAAGAACTAGTCTCTTTATTTCAATTCCTTGAACACCAAGCATGCTTAGGGATTGATAGTTATATAAACAAAGGACCTTTTTGATTTGAGCATTGGCATGGTTTTTTGTTGTTGTTTGATTCTTGGTTATATGTTTCTTCATTACTAGGTTTTTGATTTTCGATTTTTAACCTCCCAAACCATATGATCGAACCCACTATGTCTCACACTCATTTCCTTTTTAATGATATGGTACTGGCTTGTACTTTTTGAAAGGTGGCGATATGATTTGCAGTCAACCATCATTTCCAATACTGGTCTTAGGCTTTGCAAACCCTCTTCGCATGCATTTCAATTAACGCCCATCTTTTCATTATGAGTTTTTGCTCATACGCCATTCATTCTTGGTGTTCTCGGGCTCGGGGTATGGCTATGGTCTGTCTCACAAACCCACCCTGCATGCTATGTTTGATTGATTACCCTTTAATCCAGTATGGCTCCTATTGTTAGAGTCGAACCTAATGGCATTCAAACTCTGCTCTTATATGATGATTCCAGAGAAGATCTGGAGAGTAATGGTTGGCTCATTTTTCTTAGAAAATTTCAAGGTTTCAATTTACAAACTGCCCAGGAATTCGCTTTCTCCTTCGATGGGTGTAGAGATAAGGTAGGTGATGTCCAACTTGAGGTTACAGAGGATTTCTTGAGTAAAGCTACAAGACTCCCTACAAGTGGTCAAAGGTGGTTCAAAAATGCAAAAGTGGAAGAAGTTCCTTGGAGTCTTCTATTTACATCTCGGAAGATAAAAGGATGTGACAAAGGTATGCCCATCTCTTTACTGAAAGTTCGCTAGCACGGTCTGCTTATTGTGTTAAAATAGTTTGTCACTTGTGAAGGATGTTTCGATCTTGTGTTTCTTTATCATTTGCGTCTGCTTATGATTTTTATGGGGTTTCCTTTGAACATGTTGTATTATCTATTGAGGATCCTTTATAAAATGGGAAAAAGGTATAGAAAACAATGATCAGACTCGAGCCTCTTCCATCACGGCTTAATAAAAATCTTGCTTGTGCATCAATTAGAGTTGCAGGATGATAGTTGGGATTCATTCATAACCAGAAATAGTTATGGTAACCCTGATATGGAGGAGGTTGACAAACTCGTGGTTGAAGAGACCCTTGTCTACCCTATAGTGCCCCTCTCACCTACCCAGGCCTGTGTCTCAGCCTCCTACAACAAACCCTTACCCGATCCAAAGGTTATTGAGCAGACCCATGGGCAGCCTACACATCTTAATGACTCTGTTAAAAATTTAAAGAAATCTACCGACAAGATATCTAAAAGCTATGCTGATATAAATTTTAAGAACAAGAGAGCTGGAAGGCTAATTTCGAGGAGGCTTCGTAACAAGTCGAACCCTCATGTGAGCTTGATCAACATGATCGAGGTCCATGAGAGTTCGAACTCCGAAATCGATAGGTTCCTCGCTGAAGAAGATCCCCTTTTGTTTGAGCCACACCTCGATCGACCCTACAACTTTGTGGACAATTTACCTCCCTGTCTCAAACATAATGCAGAGTTTTATGGTATTAAATTGGGTAATGAATCCACTGTCTGTGTGGAAGATGCTCAGGTTCACAATCATGTTTTTTCCCAAGAAACTGCCGCACAGTCTAAGTGTGAAGTCTGTCTATCCTGGATTGATAGATACTATACTGATATCCCTATCCTAAAGTCATGGATTAAGGCTCTCATTGATCAGATCAATGTTTTAACAAAGGAAAACCATAGGCTCGAGTCTGTTATTCAAGGAAAAGAAAAACATATGAAGACAACAGGAAATGTAGTATTTAAAAATGTTGAGGCTGCAACAGCCATTGTAAATTCCAAGGTTGTCTGATGCGATTTGATATCATGGTTGGAGGTATGATTCTTTATCTTAAAATAGGACTATTTGTTGAAACTAGATTGCTTTGTTCTTACAATAAATTGGATTTTCTTTACTAAAATAACTAGCTACAGAATCAACATATTCTGTAGCCAGTTATGTTAATTCGAAATTTGCAAATTAATGATTGAACATGTATCTAAATCCTTCTATTTTTCTTTTCCTTTCAGGATATTTAGGAGTTCATGATTACCAATTGATCTAAGACATTCTTGAGACTTTCCAGTCATAGCTTTGATGCATTTTGTATGAATAGAAATGAACTTTTGTTAGCTTTAGAGGATTTAGTATGATCTGGGTGGTTGTATCCCCCTTTTATTTTTGTAATCAATATCTGATCTCAGAAGGGAAAACAATTATCTTTTCTGAGGCCTTTATAAACCCATTATTTTTGTAATCAGAGGCATCTTGGCCCGGGGCTTGTTGTGAATAGCTTATACTCAAATTTAGACATAACAAATATTTACTTTATGCTTTAGCCATCTATGAATGTTGTTGTTGTCTATAATTTGTTTATCTTGATAATTGGATGACTGTTGATAGCTTTCGTCTTCGCATATTATTTTGTTGTCAAGATAGTTTTTCTCTCACAGTTCATGATTTTATGCTTCAGTTTTACGAAAACAATGAATGATCATTCAATTCATATTATGAGGTTTACCTTAAACATGTTGATTGATTAAATGCAAGCTCTAACTGTCAGATTTATCTTATGCATTATTACTTGAAGTCTATTATATCACAGTTATTATTTTGCGTCCTATTGTTTTATCAATTAAATACACCAGTCAATTTATAGTTTGGAGTTTATCCCAAACAGTGTGAAGATGCACAACAGATTTATCTCGTGGATGGGATGATGTACGATTTACGCAAACAGTTGGATGCATACTCTTCAAGTGATTAATAGGTTAGTCTGTTCTTTTTTTATTTGCTTGTTTATGATCAAAATTCTTATATGTAGTATAATTTTCACTGTCTACATTTTTCTATTTAAATAGTAGTTTAATATTTGATCTTATGAATGCATATAGATTAAAAACAAACCAAAAAAACAAATAGTACTTTTTGCTTTCTTTATCTACTTTCAACAAAAGAACCATTATACATTTGATTTTTTATGAGTTCAGATTAAAACTCATTATTTGTATAACTTGTATATATGAATTAGATAAATAGAACTATCATATAAATATTATTTAAATAAACTGTATATATATTTAGATGTACATATATATATCAGTGATTAGTAATTAGTGAGTTATTTCGTTTCTTTTATTTTATTTATTTTTTTGTTTCCTTTAGGACTTTAGATTGGCCAACGAAGCCATTAAACCCATCAGAGTGAGTCAATTCAAACGGCTTGGGTTAATTAGACAACCCCGGACCGGATTCACTCTTCCAGTTGACGAGCGGTCATTTTCACCCATCAACAGACCCCTACATGAAATACCTATTGATCCACATCCCACATGTGGACCAGGTACTCTAACAACCTGAGTTGGGCTCTCATGCCCGGGATCCTGAAAAATTTTAAGATCTCACATTCCCGGAGGGAAGCAACTGTACCCGGATCATTTCCAGCAATGACATCATCCTCCTTGTTTTCTCTTTCCCTCCATTCCAACATCGTGATGATCAATACTTGCAATAGAGCCATGAGAAGGAAGTTAACAACTCATTTTAACCTCTTCATTAAATTTTACTGAGAAAAAACATGCATGAAAATCCAATTTTCGCCCCTCGTGGGTGAAACTTTCACACAGTGCGAGATTCTCGCAGGTGCACTGAAGCCCATCTGCGAAAAACTTAGGTTCTCACAGGTCCCAAATGGCCCACCTGCGAGAATGACTGAGCGCACCTACCGGCCCCAAAATGGAATCAAACACCAAAATTTGCCAATAAAAATCAATTTTAATCCATGAAAAAGTTGAAGAATCAGGAGATTACCTCATTGGCCGAAACTATTTGCCGAATGATTGCTTGTGCCTCCTGCAATCGAGCAAAGAAATTTGGGAAAAAAAGAGGTGTGTTGGACAAGTTTTTGACAAAGTAACAATGAAATGGTAAAAAGGGCTTTTCACCCATATTTATTCACTTTTTACTATTTCTCATTGATTTTTTATATTATTTTTATT
>ML804299.1:217706-232124 GCA_009831015.1 Picea engelmannii | reverse complement strand
GAGCAAAGAAATTTGGGAAAAAAAGAGGTGTGTTGGACAAGTTTTTGACAAAGTAACAATGAAATGGTAAAAAGGGCTTTTCACCCATATTTATTCACTTTTTACTATTTCTCATTGATTTTTTATATTATTTTTATTATTTTGCTTAAAAACCTAATACCCTAATGGTCTTGTGAGTATGTTTTTTCGCAGATAGATGACCTAGAAGCCTGAACGATGGTGTATGAGTATTTTTTCCTTTTTCTGTCACATGTAAAAATACCTTTTTAGGGTTTTGTAGGAAAAACCTCGAGCTCAGTCTTCGTTCGTTCTCGTGCTCGAAAATACATGAGAACGCAACCGAGTATACTTTTCTCATTTTTTCGTACTCGTCATGGTAACACGAAAACAACAAAAATAAGGGAGTATCCTTTAAGCTCTTTTTACGCTCCATAAAAATGAAAAGATTGCCGAGCGATCTTTTTATTTTCACGCTCGTAAAAGTATTTGAAGAAAACGTTCGATGAGAGATAGTTTATCACTTTTTCGGTCTCGTCGAACTAATTTACGAAAAAGGAACTAGGAGAGTTCTCTTTAAGTGTTTTTCAGACTCTCAAAACATGAAAAACCCCCGAGTTTTATGTCTTTGGACTTGTTAAACAAACATCAAAAGGCCCTTATGGGACCAAACCACTCCTTCCTAGGGTTCGTTAAATGTACTCTGAGGGACTTGTCCGAAGGATGAGCTTACATCGACAAGCATATGTTATCCTCCTCAAGCTTGTGTAAAAATAAAGAGGTACTCACCAGAAATGGTGGGGGAAATTTTGGGAAAGGGATATGCCTTTGCATTTGTATTAGTGGCAGTAAGTGTCACTCTTGAACATGACACCCCCTATTTTTCATTTGAATCTGGGTTGGGAAATCCATTTGTCTCTCGTCTGACTTGATACAAGGTCATATCTTGGGTCATCTTTGAGTCAATGCTGCTAAGACCATTGTCGTGTCGTTCATATGTTCAAGAAAATTCCAAACAAGCCCTCCATTGAGTCGGTCATCTGCAACTGTCAATTATTATCGTGTCAGCCTTCCCTATGTCCATTTCAAATCATATTCATACTTTGACCTACCCTAAAAATATGTTACTTATTTCGTGTCATTGATGGGGAATGCATCAAGGCCCTCCCGTGACAAGTTTTTTTCTGTCAAATCCAACTCTGTATCTGGGAATAAGACTTAGAAATCATTTAGTACCTTAGAACCTGCATGCCTTAATGAGAGGTCTCTTCGCTTTCGACAGTGGATTCACATCATTGGTCCCTGATCGAGAGATTTCACCGAGTGTTTGAATTCGACTCATTTATTCACATTCGTTCGGATTGTACTTAGGTACCTTGGGAGTCATTGACATCAATGGTTATTTCCCTCATACTTGTTAACGGTTTTCATCAATGACCAATAATCAAGTGGTTTCTACCATGTTTGACTTCGACACATGTAATCACATGGCTAGATTCATACTTTCAGACAACGGGAATGAAGACCCTGGGTCTCATCTTTTTGGTCTAGGTTGCAATGGAATATTTATGATTTGTATTGACACATAGATCCACTTTGTATGTCACGTGGCTATGTCCTAATCTAAGTCTTCTAACATAGATCCACAGTGTATTCCTGGTGGCTATGTAGCATTTTGGTGACATGGATCCATGGTGTATGATTGGTGTTATCAACAATTTTGGTCATTGTGATGATGTCATGATGATGTTATGATGATGGAAAATCAAGCTCTTTACTAAGAACATTTTCCTGAAAGAAGTTACATTTGTCTGCTTCCAGAAATCATGCTTTTAAGGGATGTTCATAGGCTACCTATGTATCTACCTGCGAGAATGCCTGATTCTCGCAGGCTGCATTAAGCTGGGGTGCGAACCTCTCGCACTATAATTAATAGCCAGGGTGCGAACATGTTCTAAAGGAAGTAAAAAGATAAGATCTTGAATCTTCTATAAGGGAATCTTCTAGAAACATGAGTTGGCTTCGAATGGTTATTCAAGTGCTGGCATTCCAGATATATTGGGATCATTTCCTATCCAAGTAACTAATCTATCTTCTCTTATATATTGAGGAGATTTCTCATGGAAAGGGTTAAGAAGAATAAGCAGCAAGCTAGCTAGAGATTGATTAGAGAATTAGTGCAAGACTGTATGGAGGACTGATGCTACAGCAGCAAGAGACAACAACAAGGTCATCACAAGTGGTTGATTTTCTTCATGCATGAGCAAGTGTGTGTGTCAGAGCTAGGAGCCATCGAAAGGAGACCTATGACATCAAGGCTCAGGTTGTAAGTTTCACTTTCAATTAACTCAATACAGTAATATGTCCCTTTCCCATAAAGATGATGTCACTTTATTACATAATTCCTTGATCATATGTATAGACTAGCTATTTAATATATTAATCTGCCTTTACTTCGATTGGTTTGTACTGTTGTGATCTGAACGGTGCAAGAGCATTGGAGCAAATATTGGAAAAACAGAGACATAAGGAAAGTGTTCATAAGGTATGTCCATAATCCTTATCTCTTAGTTCATTCAATAGGCTAGATCTAGGGAAAGTGTATTATTCTATCCTGTTTTGTTATAGATCCAGGTGGATCTAGGGAGATCAGTTTGTGTCCGCACTCACAGATTTATCCTATAAAAAAATTGGCAACTGCACTGGGGATCTATTCCCTTTTTCTTTATGGTTTTTGAATTTTCTGTGGCCATTTGCTCTATTTGCATTTTTCTCCTTTTTTGTCAGTGTCTGAGTCCTCAGGATACCTTGAGAGACCTTCTGGGTCTATAAGCCAACTTGACTTTTGCCTGCATTTTCAAATTTTTCATTATCTTCAGGGATTCTCGCACTGTGTCCATTAACATCCTGCGAGAACCAATCAAGTTTGCACTCTGCATATATAGTTTAGTGCGAACCCCTCGCACTTTGCTCCACAGTGGCCTGCAAGAACACTATCTTCTCGCACTGTGTATCACTGCTGGCCTGCGAGCAGATTTTTGAAAATTTTGGAAATTGATTTTTTACTTTTTCAATTGCTCAGAACAGTTGATTTGTATCTTTTTGGCTTATTGGGTCATTGACTTATGCATCTCTTGTTGTAGTTTGCTTGCTTGAACAAATTTAGGGTTTCTAGGTTTTTCTTGCCCTTGGTAGCTTGAATTTCATTTCTTGGCTCTTATTGGCATTTTCCTTTTCTTTGGCTTCTGGAGTTGAGTGTGTCTGTTTGGCTGAGAACCAATGATTGATAGCGAGTCAAGTGTTTGGTGTTTCTCACTTGCTTGGTGGTTCGAAAGGACATTTTCCATTTACATTGAGGAACTCATTGGTTTGCTTTTTGTTTTTACTTTCGTTGAAAGTATTGGATTGGGTTGTTTGTTTGGGTCTTTATGATTTAGTTTTCTTTTCTCATTAATTAGAGTTCTGCTTGGAAAGTGAACAACAAGTTTTCTTTCAAAATTTCGTTTTTGTCATTTCGAAAACATTGAAAAATCAAATTTTAGAGCTTATTGAAGTATTTGAAAGAGACATATAGAAGTTGCTCATTGATATATGATTGTTTGCATTGGCATCTGAACGGAAATTGAGCATTGCATTTGCATTGTAGTATTGAGATTGATTCGGAAAATGTTCTCTCTCTCCCATAACTAGGATTCATGGAATGAAAGGGATCATATTTCATCATTATCCTTGCATTATTTGGGTCAGAGTCACACATCATGAGTTTCACTTACGTTACCTTTGAGTAAACAACAGCCTTTCAAAACATTGCGTAATATAAAAATTGATCTAGTAACTTTTTTCTAGGGCTCTTTTACACCAACATTTAGCTAGGCTAATGCTTTGGAGTAGGAAGAGAGATACACTCTCCAAAAGCTCAAAAACACACAATAGCATCTTGAGTTAGGGAGTGTAAAATTCCATTGGCAACATATTGTCTTGGGAAGCCCTTCTAACACAAGGGTCAAGCATTAGGTCACATTGGTGTTGGCAGAGTTACTAACCCTGCTTTGTTGACATCAGTGTAGAGATTGCACGTATTACGGGGATCAGTCCGAGGTATACCCACAATTATGAGTGGAAGCCTTTGAGTTAGTTTCAGGCTTGATACCCTGCCCTTGCATGTGGATCGGATTGACGACTGTTTCCCCAAGCTGTACTGTTGTTTGTGGTGACCTTAGTGGCCTATCTCTCTAGGTTCTTACCCAAGGTGACTGTGGAGGGGAAAGTCTTCACGGTACCTGGAATCGTCGTTGATCAAACTCACTCAGGCTCCTTGGAGGGTATACCCACGATTATGTGTGGGAGCTTGCACCAGGGCGTAAGTCTGTTAAGCAGGCCGTCAACGTAACTTTTCCATCTTAGCCCCGCCCCTTCTCGTCTCATTGTTGCGACGTTGGATTTCATCACCAACTAGTGGCTTCGATATTAGAAGGTATTGTTTGCTTGGTGATTGCTTCTAGATTTTGTTTACTAGTGTGTGTTGATCGTTTCTCGAAGTTGACCATAGGATTTTCGTTGGGGAATTTTTTACTTGTTTACAATTGCTCCCCCGCGACGTTCACGTAGGATGCAAGGTTTGTCCCCAGAACATCCGGAAGCTTCATAACCTTTGCATACATCAACACCGGAGGGTACCCTTGAGGACTCTCCTCATCCGGGTGAAATCCCCCTTGTTACTTTACCACACGTGGATGTAAGTGAAGTCCCAGATGTTTTTACACCTCCTCCACAAGTAGAACCCACTGATCCTCTTGCTGATTTTCGAATTACCGATACTATAGAGGACTATCGCATTCGTCGTGGTGAACGACCTGTTGGACGATTAAATCCTTATGAAGAAACCATTGTTACATATTCCGAATCAACTGTTGGGCCTTCTCACGGTGTAGTAGGCCAAGATCCCTTTTGGTCGGGTGATTTTCGAAGAGTTCTTTTTGGTACTGAGTCACCTCCTGTTTACGAAATCAACCCTCCTATGTCTCCTGAACTAGAAACTACACCAGAGAATACCACTTATCGTTTTGTTCTTCCTCCTGAGATGGCCCATCTCGCGAATACTATGAGTGTCCAAACCGAGATTCCTGCAACAACTCTTGCCCCTATCAACACCCAGCGAATGCCTAAGGTCAACCCGAATTTACCTCCTAGTAGCCATGCGTTGAATCCTTTGTTGAATGTTTCCCATCCAACACCTCCACAAACCCCAGCTGGTTCTCCAGGTGGTCCTCAGTTTCCTGGGAACCCTATTCTCGGTTTCATCCCGACACTCTCTCAGTTTCCTACTGGAAATCCTAATACTAGTAGCACTATCCCAACTGTTGCACCAAACTTGCACATTCCAGTTGGTGGACAGTGTAGTACGATTCCTTTTCCTTTTCCAGGACATAACACAGTTACCACACAACCTACGGTTGGTACACAACTCCCGGGGGGGACTATACCTACGGTAGGGGGACCAACCTCTCCTTTTGGGCAAAACATACCTCCTGAGTTGGCCCAGTATTGGCAACAACTTTTACGAAACATACCTCTTGTTGGGGGGAAAGAAACAGTCCCTCCTATAGGCCAACCATATCCAGGTGTGACTAATCCTATTTGGGGTTTGGGTCAAACTTCCCAACCTCAGGTCCCTGCTCAAACTCAAGGTTCTAATCCTTGGGGCTACTACCCTATCCAACCACCACCGAACCAACCCGGAGCTTCCCTCTACGGACAATCTGCTTATGCTCCTACTGGTCTGCCGACAAGGCTTCCACCCCAAAGTCATCAGTACCCGCAAGTAAACCGACAGTTGCCTTTTCTTGCTACTTTGGATTTGCCAGATTTGACTAGGATTCTCAATGATCCTATTCGTCACTCTCCCCAATGGCCTGCTATTCCTGCTAAACTCCCATTGGATATTCCGAAATTCGATGGTAAAGCGGGAGAGGACCCGAATAATCATGTCATGACTTTTCATTTATGGTGTTCTTCCAACTCACTGATGGATGAATCCATTCGGTTGCGTCTTTTTCAATGAACCCTTACCGGTTCGGCTACGAAGTGGTACATTGAATTGCCATGAGGTTTATTTTCTGATTTCAACACCTTAGCTATGGATTTCCTCACACATTACCAGTTACCGATCCATTACGATACTGGGACTGAAATTTTAACTTCCTTCAAACAAAATACAAGCACTCATATATCTGATCATATTCATGAGTGGCGAAGGAGGCGACGTCTCATTAAACTTGAGCTTCCCGATCAGTTACTGGCAGAGTGGTTCACAAAATATTTTGTGAACAAAATTGGTAAAGACATTGCTATGGGTGGTGTTGTTACAGAAGAGCAGGCTATAAGTCGTGCTCAGTACCTTGATCTCGTTTATTCGCAAACGGGAACTCTTTACGATCTATTACCGGATTTTCCTTGTCCTGGTACTTCCAGCGCTTCAACTACCCCAGCTGCTTCACATGTAGCCGATGGTGTGATTGGGACTACCCATGCCCAATCAAAATCCGTTTCAAACATGACCCCTAAATCCTATCCTTCTAATGTTCAAAGTGCTCCATCTCTTGCTCCTCCCGCCGGTAAAACCTCTGAAGTGAACGCTGTTCAATCTACATCGACCGGTAAGAACAAATCTAAGAAAGGGAGAGGCAAGAATAAGGAGAGTAAAAACAATAATACGAATGAGCAAACCAAATCCCCTTCTGTTGAAGACCAGGATAAGCACAAACCACGCTACCCTTGCCTTATCTGTAGTGACGATCACTACAAGAAGGATTGTCTGAGACGTGCTGAGGTTAACAAGTTCCTTCAAGGAACACCGAAACCTTCTATGCCGACAGTCTTGTCTCAACCCTTCCCCTCTCAACAACAGGCTTCGTTGGTCATCCATGACCAACCCTCTATGTCTACAAACTCTTATGTTTTGATGTGCACCGATGATTCCAAGAAAGACAACGTTGCACTTACCACTAGAGCTAAAGACTATACTCCTTCTAAGGAGAAGGTTGACGATTTGCCTCCCGATTTGGTACAACTCTCTCTGCTGAATCCACCTACGAACGGTCCTCTTCATCTCGAACGACCGAATCTTGATACAGTCTTACAACCTCCAAAAGGTGTCATTAAAAAGTCGGCATTCAATCCTCATGCTCATGCGGCCCAGAACTATAGCATTGTCGAAGATCTGGCCTAAGCACCTTCAGCGATGTGTGCCCTTGAAGTCCTTCAGTCTTGTCCTATGCAACGAAGGGATTTGTTGAAAGCCATAGGTGGAATCGATCCTACCGATACGAATTTGATAGTCTTTGACTTGGACGACCATGTTCCAAGGTTACCCCCACAACTTGCATTTCAGATACAAGTTATTGTCGTAGACAAGAGCATTTGTCAGACTGTTGTTGACGAGGGTGCCTCTACGTGCATAATGTCTTTTACTTGTTGGAAAGACATTGGCTCTCCTCCCTTGAACGAATCACAAAACACATTGAGAGCCTTCAATGGCTCTGGTTTTAAGCCTTACGGTGTTCTTCCATCGTTGCCTGTCACTCTCAAAGGTAAAACCGTCCAGGTTGAAGTGGAAGTTTTCGATGCTCCCCTAGATTATAATCTTCTACTTGGGCGTAGCTGGGTCGATTCTATGCGTGCCGTTGTGTCAACCCCGTTTCGTGTCGTACGATTTCATCACCAGGGTAAAGTGGTTACAGTTGATCAACTTGCCTTCTTTAATGTTGATACTAACACTGGCAACATGTCGTTCATAGCTAAAACCCCACCGGGTTACGAGAATGTTGGAGTTGGTCTTTTAAAAGACTCTTCGTTAATGGGTACTTTCCCCATACCGCCACCACCCGATATTCCACGCCCATCAGTTGCTTCCATTAATATGATCTCTACTGTACCTCATGAACTTCCTGTGTCTGCTAACCCTTGGATAGTCCCTGATCCTGGAGATCATGTTCGTTTCGGCGACGTTATGCCATTAAGTCTGGTTGAGTCTTCTTATCAAGCCATTCAATCGGCAACCCTGCCTACTTCTTCTTTTTATGAGTTGTCTCCTAATCTTTTTCGTGTCGTATTTCCCACTGACGAGATGATCATGTCCATCATGGAGGACACCCCTTGGGACAATGGGCATCATCGTTCCATACTGTTTCTGGAACAACAGACTCTTGAGAATTATCAGCGGATTTCGACTACGTCGACCATTGTTGTTATACCCATGGTTCCCCAATCTACACGTGATGTGTTTGCGGAAGGGAACCTCAGTAAAATTTCGCCCACGATACCCATATATATTTCCATGAAACCTGGAATAGTCGAGAATGTTCATATTGGAGCTTCGTGTTCTCCTGAAGAAATTGTCACTTATACTTCCTTGTTTAAAGAATTTCGTGATATCTTTGCCTGGAGTTATGAAGAGATGCCGGGTATCGACCCTGCTATTGTGGTCCACGAAATTAAGACATACCCCGGAGATAAACCAGTCCCGCAGTGCCTTCGTCCTGTCCATCCACGTAAAGCGACAACCATTAAACTTGAAGTTGAAAAACTTCTTAAAGCCGGTTTTATTTATCCTGTGGCATTGACATAATGGGTTTCCAACCCAATACTGATTGATAAGAAAGGTGGTAGTATACGCGTTTGTGTTGATTATCAGGATATCAACAAAGCTTGTCCAAAGGATAATTTTCCAACCCCTTTCGTTGACCAGATCGTCGATGACTGTGCCGGTAGTGAAATCTTTTCCCTCATGGATGGATTTTCCGGCTATAATCAAATCAATATCGCTCTTGAGGACCAACATAAAACGACTTTTATTTGTCCTTGGGGTACTTTCGCCTACAGGAAACTCCCCTTCGGTCTGAAGAACGCAGGTGCTACGTTCCAACGTGCTATGTCTTACGCATTTCACGATATCAATCATATTGTTCAACCTTATTTGGATGATTTGCCGGCTCACTCTTTATGTAGAGTCGATCACCCTAATCATCTCCGAGCAATTTTCGTTCGTTGTCGATTCTATCGCATTCGCTTGAATCCTCATAAATGTGTCTTTTGCGTAGAATCCTGTCGTCTACTCGGTTTCATTGTTTCACGCCATGGGATCCGAGTAGATCCTATCAAGGTCAAGGTGATTCTTAATCTCCCTCCTCCTTCTTCTTTACGCCAGTTACAAAGTTTGCAGGGGAAAGCAAACTTTCTTCGTCGCTTCATCTCGAATTACGCTGAGATTACTCGTGGTTTCACACGTCTTCTAAATAAAGGTTCAGAGTTTGTCTGGGATAAGGTTGCTAATAACGCTTTTGAAGCCTTGAAATTATCCCTCACGAAAGCTCCTCTTCTTTTCCCTCCTGATTATAGTCGAGATTACTTTCTTTATCTGGCTGCGTCTGAGTATACTATCGGCATGGTTCTTGTTCAAGAGGATGATAACCACGATGAACATGTTATATATTACTTGAGTAGAAGTTTATCATCCACGGAAATCAAGTACCAACGTGTTGAGAATCTGGCTTTGGCTACTGTTCAAGCAGTTCAATGTTTTCATCATTATATTCTCTCCAGGAAGACTACAATGATTTCACACTGTAACCCCATGCAACATATATTGACACATCAATTGCTAGGGGGAAAGTACTCCAAGTGGATTTTTATTCTCCAGGAGTTCGATTTGGAATTCGATCATGCCACGTCAAAGAAATCTCTAGTTTTCGATGAGTTAATTTGTGATTTTCCCCACACTACCACGGAAAAGGTAGCAGTTGATTCGTTACCTGACGAGTCACTTTTCCTTATCAGTACCGACGATATTTGGTATGGAGATATCATTATATATCTCCAAACTCAAACTTTCCGGCCAACTTTGTCTAGTGCTGAACGACGTCGCGTCCGTTATCAAGCACGTCATTATATTATCCTCGGCGATACTCTATACTATCGAGGCATTGACTCTGTCTTTCGGAATTGTTTGACTTTTGATGAAGCTGAGAAAGCTTTGAATGACTGCCATTCAGGAGCATGTGGTGGTCATATGTCTGGGTATGCTACTGACCAGAAGATCTTACGTGCAGGTTACTTTTGGCCTTCCCTATTAATTGACCGCATTACTGTTGTTCAGAAGTGTCATGCCTGCCAGACCTATAATCAGAAGATTCAGTCGCATCCTGCTCCCCTTCATCCTGTGGTATCAGTAGGTCCTTTCGCTAAATGGGGCATTGATTTCATGACATGTCACCCTCACTCGGCTGGGGGGCATGGTTATATTATTGTAGCTGTTGATTATTTTACTAAGTGGGCCGAGGCGATGCCGACATTCGACAATACTAGGAAGAATGCAGCGTTATTCCTTTTCAACCATGTCATTACTCATTTTGGTGTTCCTTAGACTATCGTTACCGATCACGGTAGTCATTTTAGAAATTATATGATGTCCAAACTTACAGAGAAGTTGGGCCTTCGTCATGATAGCTCAACACCCTATTATCCACAGGCTAATGGCCAGGTCGAAGCCATCAATAAGGTTCTCATAACTATGATTCGACGGATGATAGGAATCCATAAAACCAGCTGGCACACGATGTTATTTTCGGCATTGTAGGCATATCAGACATCTGTTAAGTCTACCATGGGATTCACGCCTTTTCGATTAGTTTATGTCATGGAAGCCATTCTACCAATAGAATGTGAAATACCATCTTTGAAGCTAGCTGTATAACTCTTACCTAATACTTCTGCCGAAGAGGAACGTCTGTTGTATTTGATGCGATTAGACGAGACTCGCCATGACGCTACTCTTGTAATAGAAGCGTAGAAGAAACATGTTAAGGCACAGTATGACAAGCATGTCAAACCTCATGTCTTCTCTGAAGGAGATCTTGTTCTTCTATATGAACAAGATAAATATGTCTTAGGAGCTGGGAAATTCGAACCAATGTGGCGTGGGCGTTACATTGTTAGTAGAGTGTTGGAAAAAGGAGCGTATGAACTAGTTGATTATGATGGTGTACCTTTGAGTGAACCCAGGAATAGGTTGTACTTAAAGAAGTATTATGCATAAGTCATTTGTGCATGAGTACTTGTATTTTATGTATCATACTGTGTGTGTGTGTTACTTTAGTTTTGTTTTTGACATTATCTGGTCTCTACCCTTACGTGACGTTGTGTTTGATTGCCAGATGTCGGAGTATTCGCTACCTTATATTGGCTTCGCCGACGGTGCTAGACGTAGTACTCAGAACTTAGCTTCTACTGCATGGGCAATCTATGCCTCGACAAACGAACTCATATCTCTACGAGGTATATGTCTTGGATGAGCAACCAACAACATCACAGAGTATAGCGCCGTGGTTGAATTACTGGTTGATGCTATCTCTCTCGGAATTCGCCATTTGGTTGTTCGACTTGGCTCGCAGTTGGTAGTACTACAACTCAGTAATGTATATTCTATTCGAAGTCCTACTTTATTAAGGGTATATTTGCGGATTCGCCTCTTGGAACAACATTTTGATTACATAGAATATCAACACATTCCTAGATGTCTTAATACATTGACAGATGCTTTAGCTAACTATGTATTGGACAGGAATTTAAATCACTTATAAATCAAACACATTAAATTGTACACAAATGTAAAGTAAGCTGGTAGAAACCATGTATATATATAACGATCAAAGTTTGTTTTTACAAAATGTGTCCGAAGACCAAAATATCAAAAATTGAAGCCCATGGCTTCTACATAATGACATCAATGATGTTCATGATAGCACACTAATGTCCTAGAAACTCTGCGGAGCAGATGACCTCTAGAGGCAGAGACTCCCATAGTGTGACGCTGATCGTGTCGTGGAATCTCCTCCAGAGTCATATCTGGAACGTCTGCCATCAGACCCTCTAAGTTCTGCTCCACTGTCAGATAGTCCTCGGTGTACTGTGGAATTTCTACTGCAGCCTCTCCTCGTCTCTGGATAGGAGAACTGCCCATAGGTCTGTATGGTCCAACGTTTGTGTTATCAACAAGAATTTGGTGTTAGTCTTTGGATAAATCTATAAAAACAAAAACATTTAAATATGGTTAAAAATCCAAAAACATTTAAAAACTCAAAAATTTGTGTACTTCTTACCGAGGTCTCCCCACTATGCATCTTCAGGAAGTGAAATATCTGGATCTCCTCTAAATTCCAGCCCGACGTAGGCATAGTCGTCCACCATCAGCATCTGAGTCTGCAGCCAGTCGAAGAAAACATTGTCATATTTGACAATAGGACCTGCCACATGTCGGGCCATGAGCCGACACCACCATAACATCCTTGGATCTCTGGGACCAGGAAGATCCCACTCAGCCTGTAGACAGAATACTGGGACTCTCTCCAGGAAGAAAGACACTAACAGAGACCCATAACCAAACTGCTTCAGACCTCCTCGCCTGCACTTAGTCAACTGTTTCTTGACATTGCGTAATACTGCGTCAGCCCAGTTGAATAGTCGGGGCTCAGTACACTCGATGGCGTACTGGAAGTAGCTTTGAAGAGCCATATGCAGAGCAACACTTCCCACCATTCGAGCAATGGTAAAGAGAATGGTACGGAGAGTCAAATCGGTCACTCCCCAAATTTCCACTTTTCCTTTTTGTCGTTCAGCCTCAGGCACGCAGTACTGGTTACAATACTCACTCATTTTTAGACCCCCTGCTCTGCTACCAGAAAAACTGCAATAGGATCCACGTCTGGATAAACCGGTCAAGAAATAGATATCCTTGATATCGATGGTCAATGTATGAGCTCCCACGATGAACACCTGTTGGTCCGGATCCCACATTCAGACTAAGTATTCCAACAATCGAACTTGGGCTCTCATGCCCGGGACGCGGAAATACTTTAAGAGACCACAGTCTCTTAGTGCAGCAATGGTTGGAGGATGGTTTTACGCATTAGCATTATCCTCCTCATGCTCTCGTTCCCGCCACTCTAAAACCATGATTGTGGCTAGGAACCTGCATAAAAACAACACACAAACATAGTGAGTGATCTTATTCATGAGAAAATTATTGCAATTGGCTAAACGTTACACAAAATTTTGGATTTTGCGCTGTTCACAGGTGACCTGCTTCGCATAGTGTGAACTTCTCGCAGGTGGCCCATGGCCCACCTGCGAGAATGGGTCATTCTCGCAGGCCCCATATGGGCCACCTGCGAGAATTCTCCCATGCGCATAGGGTTTAAAAAATTGAATTAAAACTTGACTTTTAACCAATAAAAACATAATTTTGAACCATGAAAAGATGAGGGATGAGGCACTTACCAAAATATCGCTGACGGCACTTTGAATGGTCTCCTGTAACTCCTGGAATTCGACACCAAAGATAGAGGTAAAAATAGGGTTTTTTGGCACTCAAAGGGTAAAATGTGAAAATGGTATGGTAATTTTTGTTATTTGTTCATTTTATTACTTTTTGCTATATCAAAAGTGGGTTTTTTATGATTATTTCCTATTTAACCCTAATCACTAATGAAGAAATGAGTGAAATGATTGACAGGTGAAAATATGGATGATTATGGGCAGAATTTTTACTTGGTGTGGTATGATTTTGGTTGTTTGTTATGGTTTTGACATAAAACCTTGAGCGCTTTTTTATCCATTCTTGCGCTTGCAAAAAACATAAGAACGCGATCGAGCGTTGTTTTATCTCTTTTTCGGGCTCATTGTGGTTACACAAAAAAGGAACCCCCCTGGAGTTAACTTTAAGCTCTTTTCAGACTCTCTAAACATGAAAAGATTGCCGAACGATCTTGCTATTTTCATGCTCATTAAAGTATTTGAAGTATTGTTATAACCCAAAAATGCACCACACAGGTTTACCTGGCATCAGGCCAACTCATGCCTCTTCCTAGCCAAATCCATGTTGAACAAATCCTCAAAAACCATTTAAATCAAGGGACCCGCGCCCTAACCTTTCACTGGGTGCGGGTGACCGCTTGCTGACCTTCTACTGCACGCGGGTATCCGCGGGCTAACCCACTACAGCCCGCGGGTACCTAACAAAGCAAGAAATCAGGAAAGTTTCCGCCGGGACACGAGGCTTTTTGTCAGTTAACTGGAACTCTTCGCCATGCATGGCCGAGAGTTTGCCTAAAACCCTAGCTCCTTCTAGCCTATAAAAGGAGGGGTAGGGGTACTATTTAAGGAGGAAAAATCATAGCAAAGAAACTCTGCCAAATTGCCAAATCCATTATTGTCCCAACCCTTCAGCTTTGCCTCAAGCTTCAGGAGAACTTCATGCTGCAGCAGTTGGAGGACAAAAGAAGAGGAGGAGCCCAGGATCAGGATCGAGGAATGGTGGCCAGTCTCAGAACTCATTGTAAGTGATTCATTTTGAGACTAATGAAAAAG
>ML804299.1:118947-186832 GCA_009831015.1 Picea engelmannii | reverse complement strand
AGTCTCCTATATATACCAAGGAGACATTTTCATTTTGAATCATCTTGTACTTGAACATTTAAGTGGGGTAAAAGGAGGTTGCCCCCTTGAAGAGGCTTATTATCTGAAATTATCTCTGTTTCAAGGCGTTGAGTACTTTTCCTAAGGTTTTTCCATGCTATATTGATGTTTGGTTCTTAACACCACCGATCTAGATGGGTCATTTCGTAGGATCGAGCATCGGGATATTTGAAATAAAGCGGAGTGAAAACTCCCGAAATATGGAATCCAAAAATTTCATAGGGGATAAGCGCAAGTTCAGGGTCTGTGGTCACATGGGATGACAAAAGGAGCTGCACAAAGGATCGAGGTGCCCAAGTTAGTCACAGAGAAATATCTATGTGGCCTCTAGGAACTAGAATTGACTCAAAGGAGTCGTGAGTTTTCCTGGAACATTCATGGGTGTCAGGCCTCATCCTGATCCCAATGAAAGTAGTTAATGAAAATGGGGAAGGTGGTTGAAACCTAGTTTCACCACCTAAAAGGAAAGAATGGGAATTATGGCTGTGGAGAGCAGGCTGTCAGTCAAAAGTTCACCTGTCATGGATTTTCTTGTGAAGCCCATACTAGTATGATATTGCAACTGACAGAAGAATGCAAGTGCAATCAAATAGAGGAATATGCAGATGCCAAGCTTTGAATGCAATAATTAGAGCATGCTTATGAAGGGAGCAAGTTCCTTTGAGTATAAATACTCAATTTTGATATTTTTTTAATGTCGATGGTTGAGCTAAGCTCTCGATTTTGTAAAGTTTTAATGAAAACTTTGGTTCTCTGGTTATGTATATGCATTTGAGACTTCTTGTTTAATGGAAGTTAGCTTCCTTGCCTCCAATGTTGAAAGAGTTCATGATTGACTAATTCACGTGAATTATTGTGACCTTATTATGATGAATGTTTGATTATAGTTTTGTTGTAATTCCTTTAAGTTTCTTTGAGATTTGAATTTAAGAATATCTTGTTTTCAAAGCTTTTCCTCCTTAGGCTGCAGAAGACCTGATGTCTATAGTAAGGCTCTACATTTTTTTCATCAAAGTCTTCCTCCTACTCACCCTTACTACAACATACTCACTCAAGTTAAACTAAGACCTCACCTACTTGTGCATACCAGTCCATTTTTCTGAGTTTAAGACGATATTTTCTTGAGACTGTGCCCATTTGACCCTTTATAATCAACCCATGACATAAAACTCTCATGGGTATCGAGCTTTCCTCTACCGCAATCCAGAGGTGACTTCTGGTGCTAACATTTATGGCACTGTTTTTGGGGATGAAATTGAATATTTTCCCTGGGATTGAACGACAAAGATTACTGGTTCTGAAGGTGCATCAGAACTTAGTACATCAAAGATTGCAATTGTGCACCTGACGACTCTATTGATGCAAATCCA
The DNA here is from genome assembly GCA_009831015.1 of Picea engelmannii. NCBI lineage: Eukaryota > Viridiplantae > Streptophyta > Pinopsida > Pinales > Pinaceae > Picea > Picea engelmannii. The sequence goes on along the minus strand of ML804299.1, from coordinate 185,402 downwards.
CTAGTGAATCCACTGTTTCAGTTGTGTCTTATAGAGGCAGACACATGAGGTCTACTCCACAGATGCCTTTAGAAACAACTAAAACTGACCTAGAGAAAATTTTTAGAAAGGGAAAGGCCCTCTGAGAAGATTCTTCTACTAATGAACCAGGTATTTATGATTATTTTTGTTATCCTCATGTATAAACTCCAATATCTACTTCCCATTTTCCTATTATACCTTATGTTGGAGTTTCCCAAAGTTTAAAGTTCGGGAGTGTTCATGATGAGTTTTCTCCTCCTGGTTTTGGATTAGAGGGAGAAAGCCTTGTCACTCCTATTTCCCCTGAATTTGTACCTTGGTTTAGACCCAGGACCTTAGAATATTTTCCCACTCTGGGATTTACGACCCCTCCTCCTATTAGAGTTACTCAGTTTACAGAGAAATAAATCTCTACTCCCCCAAGCCCTGTAGCCTTTTCTTCAAATCCTTTGTTGTCTCCCTTTCTTCCTAGAATATCAGTTCCAGTCTCCCCTGCTCAAACCCCTTCCCCTCCTAGTTCTCCTCCACCTATTATCCTTATGGAAGGTGTCAATCCCCCTAGAAATAGAATGGTTACCATAGTGGCTTCTAGATATGCCCATCTAGTCTTATCTCATCCCATGAATTCTCTCCCTGTTGTAGATTACCTAAAGTATATGCCCAAATTCACTGGAGAGGAAGACATAACTGTTGAAGAACACCTTGCGGCCTTCTACAATTATGAAGACAGCCTGAATATTGAAAACGAAGATGTATGGATGAGATTATTTGTCCAGAGCCTTGATGGTGAAGTTAGAAAATGGTTTAGGGGATTGGCCTCTGGATGTATTGATGGGATTGAGGCTCTAGATGATGTTTTCTTGAGGCAGTGGGGGGATAAAAAAGATTTTATGTATTATATCACAAAGTTTGGGTCCTTGAAGATAAAAGAGGGAGACTCTGTCTCTAATTTCTCTAAAAGATTCAACAAAATGTACAATAAGATCCCTTATGAGATAAAGCCCACAGAATCCTCTACCAAAATCACTTATGTTATTTCTTTTGACCCTAATTTTTGCCTCCTGCTCATAGAGAGAAGAGTTGTTTCCCTTGCTCATATGCAAGATGCAGCCCTAGAAGTGGAATCTAATGTATTGGCAGCTAACTAACTCAGGAATAAGGCCGATAGAAACATACCAAGTTGAAGATCTGAAGCCTCCACCTCTAGTTCCTCTGCTTCCCCCCCTCAAATGGATGAAGTTACCAAGTTACTAAAATATCTTTCAACTAGAATGGAAAAATTGGAAGTAGAGGGGAAGAAAACATACAAAAATCCTCAAAATGTTGAGAATAGCAGAAAATTTAAGAGGCCAAAGAACCATACCCCTTAGATACTTCCAAGGGAACAGAGGAACAGAGATAAGGATGATCATAAAATTCAAACTCCCCTTCAAAATAACCTGGTTGATGATGAGGAAAGGGAAGAAGAAGAGCTTGACCCTGAAATTCATTGTATTGGAGACACCTCCCCTTTTCCCCATTTAACTCAATCTTCCTATGAGGAGTCCCTCATGAACATTGAAATAAATGAGATAAGTAAGGGTGATAAGGAAAATGGTGGTCCCAACAAATAAAACCTCTGGTCTAAGAAGAAAGAAGGGAAGTTTGACATCCTCGATCTAGCGCCTAGAGCAAATAAGCCTGCTAAAAATGTGGAAAACAACAACAAAGAAAATAAAGCTCAGAACCCCTCACCAATAGCCAAATACCTCATCCCATAGGTGAGAGAAATTATAAAGCCCCCTTCCTCCTTTAGCTTTGAGCAAGAAATTGAAAAAATCAGGATTCCCGTATCCCTTTCAGAGCTAGACAAGCACACAGACTTCAAAAAATCCCTCTCTAAGCTATTGCAGTATGAACCATCTCCTAATTCCATAGACTCAGTAAAGATATAAGAAGAAAACTCAATAGACATCTTAGGTCCTATGGTAGAAGATAGATATGATTCATCCCCTCCCTTCTATACATCACTGAACATACATGATAAGGTGTTGCATAACTTTTTGATGGACTCAGGGGCATCTCATAATCTTATGCCCAAAAATGTCATGGAGGAACTCGAGTTAGAAATCACTAAATATTATCATGATTTGTATTCCTTTTACTCAAGGAGGGTGCATTGTCTTGGGGTCATCAAAAATCTGGTTGTGACCTTGTTTTAGCTTCCCATGAAAAGTGTGGTCATGGATATTGTGGTGGTCGATGTTCCTCCCAAGTTCGACATGCTATTGTCAAGATATTGGATAAAAAGACTTGGAGGAACCTTGCAAATGGACCTCACATATGCTAGCATCCCTATGTTTGGAGGGGAGCATAGGAGACTGTACAAAGAAGCTCAGTTGGCCTACATTATTAGCGATGAAGAAGACCCCACCAATCATCCTATATTTTCCCTTGATATTGAGTTGGGATCCATCTTATTGCAACACACTAATGCCCCCAAACCACCTCTTAGGATAAAAAATCCCATTACTCTCTATGAAGATCCTCCTCTAATTTCCTCTGTTTGGAAAATGTTTTTTTTTATGAAGCCTCTTCTAGAGAAGGTGTTGGTGCTAGAGTAGTCTTGGTTTCCCCTGCTCAGGAAACTATATCTGTCCTACAAGTTAGAATTTGAAATTAAAAATAATGTAGCAAAGTATGAATCTCTTGTTTTGGGCTTAAGGGCTACAAAAGACATGGGGATCAAGGAAATACCTGTGTTTGGGGACGCTGAGTTGATTTTCCATCAAATCATAAATAATTATTAAGCTAAGCATACTAGGCTAAGAACTTATAGAAATGAAGTGTGGGACATGATTGACAATTTTTTCTTAGCCTTCAACATTTCATTCATTCTGAGAGAGGAAAAAACAATGGTTGATTCTTTGGCTATTTCAGTGAGAAATTTCAGAGTTCATGTTGGCCCTTGACTAAGTTTTTAGGAACACTTGGTCATATTTGACCTTTTTTGGGACTTCGACAGCCTATCAAAGATGGAGCGCCAGGAGAAGAAGAGATCACGGGATCTCGGTCCACTTTTGGGCCCCTTTTAGTGTTTTGGGTTAATGTAATGGGAAAGGGATGTCGGCCCGTGGGCTTACCCACGCTTAGGCCCACTTTGGTAATGTATAAATAGAAGGATAGGCAATGTAAGAAGTAGTAGATGTGATTTCTTAGTGCAATTGGTAGTGCATCTATGTGATGCTGAATAAGTGTTATGTGCGAGCTGTGTAAGGCTTGCAAGGCTAAGTGAAAGTTACTGTGTGGTTGATATAGAAAGCTAGGTGTTGTAACACAAGGAAGAAGGATCTAGTGAGCTGCGCAAATATTCTATCCTATGTGAAGAAGGGTTTTGGAGGCTTTGTGCTTGTAACAACTTGAAGATGATAATAAAGAAGAAGATATTGTGGACGTATCCCCAGGCGGGGGGTCAACCACGTAAATCTGTGTGTTATGCTTCAATGTGTTTATCTTTGCTTATTCTATGTGCTTTGATATTTCCACTTATGCTCTGTGCTTCTTAGATATATATAATTGTTAGATTTGATGTGTATGAGGATGCTTAGTGTTGATCTACAGGATATGATCTATGTTACTATGGTTAAGTGATGAAACACTGTAAATCTGAGTATTCATCGCGAAGCTCTGTGTTGTCTACGAAGTATAATAAGGGTTAAATACTAATGAATGATCTATGCTAAGTGCCCTGTAAAAGATATAATCACAGATTTGTGTCCCAGCTAAGGTTGCAGACACCTGAGTCTTACAACAACCCCTACCTCTACCTCAGGTGAGACTTCATCTGCTTCGCAGGTGTTGTCAAAAGGGTCATTAGTTAGGGATTTGTTGGTGCTCTCTTGAGAGTTGAAACCTGGGTTTTCCCCTGTGCCAACAAATGGTTCCATTGCCAGCACCTGAAACTGTGATTGCGGAGAACTGAGGAAGAAGAAACTTTGTGCAAAAGAAATATCTATGCGTAGATCTGTTTCCCTAGTGCACATCTTTTTACTCGACCTATGAAGCTTTGTTCCAGGAATAAGGTCAGATCTGAAGAAAGGAAGATCAGATCTGAAGAAAATAAGCAAGATCTGAATTCTCTGTGCTCTAAGAAAAGTAAAAGTGGGAATTTCTTAAAGAAAGAGGTCAGATCTGCAGAAAACAGGTAAGACCTGTAAGCCCTGTTCTCTAATAAAGGTAATAATAGTTAAAAGTTATTAGATCTGGAAGCTTTGTGCTCTGTAGAAGTAAGATAAGTGAATGTTTTTGTTTCTAGAGCATGGATCTAGGTATGTTTGATAGATTCGGTCCTAGATTAAAGCCTAGGGAATTAATAGATGAAAGAAAATTTGATATGAATAGATCTGATAAGCATAATGATAGATATGTTATACCTATGCATAGAAAAAAAAATTGGACTAACAAATGGATGCAGGATCCTAGAAAGAATTTTTTGCAGGCTAGCTACCATGATCCTAGTGCATATTATAGAAGAAGTTGGGGATCATATAAGAGAAAGAGAGGATTGACCCTATGTTACAGTTGTAGAAAACCAAGCCTTCTAGCTAAGGAATGCCCTGGTGGAAAACCCAGTTGTCTCTACTGCAAAGCTTTGGACCATGAAGTATTGGATTTCCCTAGAATGATTGCTAAGATTGAAAGAATGAATATGCATGAAGAAAACCCTAGGAGAGCCCCAGAAATAGAAGAACCCCAGAAATAATTAGAGAAAGTATTAATACAAATGAAAGAAACCTTGAAGGAACATAAAGATGTCTGATTACCAGATATATTCAAAGAAAAAGAACAAGTTGAAGAAAGACTAGGGGACTTCGACATTGAATTTATTCTTGATGAAGAAACACAAGTGAACATTATTCAAGAAATAACTTGGGAAGATATAGGGAAGCCTACCATGATTCCTTCACTGGTAGGAATAGGAATATTCATAGGAAAACTGATGATGTTATGTGGAAAACTCGCTCAAATACCTATGACAGTCAATGGAACTTCAACAGAAGAAGATTTTGAGATTATCAATTTTATTGAGGACAACACCCCGTTCACTATGTTACTTGGAAAACCTTGTGTTGAGAGAGATCAAGCCATAAAGAAGAAAGAATGAAAGGTATTACAACAATAGAGACAAGAGATAAAATATTTCATGACCAGAAGCATTGTGCAGTTGATTGAGGAACAAGAGAATAAATCAAAGCTATTTGACACTAGAAGCTCAGATGTTAAAGAATTAGGGGACTCACAGAATATTGGAGTATCTATACCAGATATAAACGAAGTAGTTATCCTGAGTCTTGGGAAAGAACCTCAGCAGTGTAAAGTGACTATGCCCAAGGAAAATAAGAATCAGAACGAGAAAAGAACTACCGAGATGAAGATCACGGGGAAGAAGGCTAGAAAGCTAAGTAAAAAGAGAGCTCAAATTGACAGGCTACAGAGGGTTCCAGAGGGAACCTCTCCAAAATAAACTTTGAAAAATTAGAGCTTCGTCGGGATATCAGAACAACAACATGGGTCACTTCGCCATGGCAAAGAAATATAGTTGTTGGAGGCCGATATATCCGTTCAACTGCCGCTCTGAATGGATTAAAAAGCATTGATGCCTCATCACCAAACTATTATACCATACCATAGACAGAGTGAAGGAAGCCCCATATCCATTACAAACGATCTGTTACAGAGTTACTTACTTAATCCATCGCACCATGCATGAAAGACACTTTTTCTAATCATGAATTTGCGTCTGCAGACTACTTGAATTGTGAACAATGATTACTCTGCCCTTATTCTCTACCCTACTACAGTACCTACGTTACTTTGAGAATCGAGCTATTGAACCTAAGCGTATATGTCTGACAAATTTAGCACAGCTAAAGAATCTGTAAGAGAGGTACTCGCTAGCCTCAGAGCCAAAAGTGTCATGTCGTAGCAAGGATTGTCTACAGTTTTACAGGCATCATTGACGAGAGGAGTGCAAGCCTCCCCGTCGACTTCTCAAGTAGGAACATCCCAAGCTGGTGCAGAAATAAGAACCAAACATAAAGACAATATGGCCAACGCGAAGTTGGTTCCATCCATCCTACCTGCTTACATACCACCTCTGAGCGGTGCAATTGACAGAGATAGTGTGCCTAGATACTTTGAGTACACTCTAGTCACTACGTACCTGCTGAAAGGAGTATGCGCAGTCCGCACAGATCACGACAAGATCACATCATTGAAGTTTAGTGACTTCAACCTGGGGGATCATAAAGTTTACAACATACCTTCCCCATACAAGTACCTAACCATAACCAAGTGAAATAATTTGAAGATCATCCCTCAACAATGGATGATGAACCTCGCGCAGTCTACTCTGCTCAACGTTATGAAGATACCACACTTTGATAGACACCAAGACATGAATTCTTGTGTGAATTTGTTGTTGGCAAGCTACCATGGAGGATACTTATGTTTGATCTATCGCATAACAATTGATCCAATGTTGATCAACCGAATCACCGGGCTTAGCAAGCAGGGCCCTGATCCCCACGCCTACTATCCTAGAAAGATCGTAGATCGTGCTCTTGATCAGAAGATCAAAGAAGCCTATGGTGATGTTGAGAAAGGCATGCGAGGCTACAAGGTAGCTTCTATTGAAAGTGGCGTAGTGCACCTCTCCTGTCAATTGACCGCAAGGAATTTGGTATGCAAGAATCGACCCACGCAAGTATCCGACTTTGTAGTCGACCTCGCAGGGAAGTGCACAAAGGGACTACAAATGAACTGGGAAAAGTACCTGGTGAATCAAGTAGATATTGAATGCAGAGAATCCCAGGATCAGGGGCATGAATTTCATTTTAGCTGGCTCTTAATACTTATAGCTTTCGTTGCATGGGAGCTATCGGAAGGTGGAACCTTCCCTGACATTGACCCCTTTGAACCATTGACTGTGAAGTTTAGTACACTATGGTACTCGAATGACATGAACAAGAAGTGGAAATCCAATGCCATATTTCATACCTACTACACCCAGTTGAAGCTCTCCATCCAGTCTGAGCCTCGCATGACCCCAAATACTTTTCATAGGTTTCGACCTTTGATAAAGTTCAGTGAAGATTGCCATTTTATATATATTACAACACGTGATGATGAGAACAAGGAACAACTTCAGTCTTATTATAAGATGACAGAAGAAGACCTGGAGGAAATGACCAAGGAATGGTCGGAAAACCTCCTTATTCCAGGAGACCCCGTAGAAGTGTCTGACATTGACATCCTAGAAGCTATGCAGAATACACCTAGGCCCAATAAGACAAAGAAAACAAAGAATACAAAGAAGGATGAGGAAATCCAGGATGTAGACAATAGATCTGTAAGAACTACATCCATTTCACCAGATCAAGGAGGTAATGGCAAAGACTTAGAGGAAGTTGAACAGAGGTTAGGAAACGAAGTAGAGATCATAAATAAAAGGAAGTGTTTGCCTCCGGAACCTTCCTCCTGGAAGAAATCAAAAGCACCTGTGACTAAGCTGAAGACCACGCTCACTCCAGATGACTTCAGTTTTCTCATCGCAGCTATGAACGAAGCCATAGAAGAGATAACAAAAAAGAAGGAAGCTACGCAAGAGACAATGTACAACAGAATTGAGATCGAGCTCCAAGGAGTACAACAAGCTCTCTAGTCTAGTTGCACAGTCTCCTCTGTGCCCCTGATAGAAGGAACAACAGAAGAAGGAAATGTACCAGTTCAACTCCGAAATATTGTTGACATAGTCAAAGTACGCATTTGAAAGGCATAGGAATAAATAACACATGCCACCTAGGCCTTAAATCAATCATAGGAGGAAATCATCGAGCAACGTCGAGCTGCGCAACAAGAGAAGGACACTCTCCAAGTGAAATTTGAAGAACACAGAGTGAAGATCCAAAAAGAGAAAGAGAATCTACTCATGAAGTAGATTGGGATTGAAGAAGTAGTCAATAGAGAATTTCTCTCTATGAATGGCTTATAACATAAATCAGAGGACCCCATAGAATGCCAAGTGATGACGCTTGTTGAAGTTATTCAACAACTTCAACAAAGAGTCATAGACTTAGAGCTTCAAACCATACCACAGACCCCACAAGAAGTGTGTGACCAATGAGAAATAAATTCCCAAAGCACTATATAAAGGATTAAATCACTCACTGAGGAATGAAAAAAGTTAAGTAGCAAAAGTGCAGAGATCTATGAGAACCTAAACGAGAACCCAAAATTGCATAAATTGGAGTCGCAGCTCCAAGAGGCGAAGTACGATGTCAAAAATCTACATGTGTAGCTGAAAGCCCTATCACCCATAGAGAGAATGAAGAGGTTTCCAGAGAAACGCACAACCCAACAACAGATTCACACACTTCAGAGTAAAGTAATGGAAGTCTCGCAATGACTTCAACCAGTGAAAGAAAAGGCATGGAAACTTTTCATGGAATTTGAAAGCCAAGGAGTAGAACTTGAATAGGTTGTGAATAAAACAAAAGAGAGCCTAGAAGGGCTGGTGAATGAGGCACTCATCCAGGAGTTTGTCAAGAAAGAGGCAGTAGCAATGTGGCAGGTCGAAGAAGCTCGAGCCAAGCTCGAGGAATTCGAAGCAGAATTGGTTAGAACTGAGTGACTCGGGACGAGTCACAGGTGAGTGTTGGGGACCTATTGGCACTTGACCAAGTTTTGAGGAACACTTGGTCATATTTGACCATTTTTGGGACTTCGACAACCTGTCAAAGATGGAGCACCATGTGAAGCAAAGATCACGGGATCTCGGTTCACTTTTGGGCCCCTTTTAGGGTTTTGGGTTAATGTAATGGGAAAGGGATGTCAGCTCGTGGGCTTACCCATGCTTAGGACCACTTTTGTAATTTATAAATAGAAGGATAGGAAATGTAAGAAGTAGTATATGTGATTTCTTAGTGCAATTGGTAGTGCATCTATGTGATGTCGAATAAGTGCTATGTGCGAACTGTGTAAGCCTTGCAAGGCTAAGTGCAAGTTACTGTGTGGTTGATATAGAAAGATAAGTGTTGTAACGCAAGGAAGAAGGATCTAGCGAGCTGCGCAGATCTTCTGTCCCATGCGAAGAAGGGTTTTGGAGGCTTTGTTCTTGTAACAGCTTGAAGATGGTAATAAAGAAGAAGATCTTGTGGACGTAGCCCCAGGGGGGGGGGTGAACCACATAAATCTATGTGTTATGCTTCAATGTGTTTATCTTTTCTTATGCTATGTTCTTTGATATATCCACTTATGCTCTGTGCTTCTTAGATATATATGATTGTTATATCTGATATGTATGAGAATTCTTAGTGTTGATCTACTGGATATGATCTAGGTTACTATGGTTAAGTGCTAAAACAATGTAAATCTGAGTATTCAACGTGAAGCTCTATGTTGTCTGTGAAGTATAATAAAGGTTAAATACTGATGAATGTTCTATGATAAGTGCCCTGTAAAATATATAATCATAGATCTATGTCCCATCTAAGGTTGTAGACACCTGAGTCTTGAAACCACCCCTGCCTCTACCTCGGGTGAGACTTCATCTGCTTCGCAGGTGTTGCCGAAACAGTCGGTAGTCAGGGCTTTGTTGGTGCGCTCTTGAGTGTTGAACCCTGGGTCTGACCCTCTGTGAATAGTACCTCTTCCACCCAAGATTAAGTATGATATAGAAGTAAAGTACAAGCCCTCTATACCTGACAACGTTAATAATTGGAAAGTGTTTGAGGATGATATTTAAATCAAAAGATTCCTAGATACCGTTGATGAATTTTCAATGTTACACATTGATCAAGATCCATATTCTGACATAGATCCCCATGCTGATATTTTTCTAAAAAAAATTGTTGATTATCATATTGTCCAGCTGACAAGCAATCACATCCCAAAGGGACTAGTTCCTTTGGAAAGACTATTTGAGAGAAACGATGTGGCAGTAAAGATTAAAGGCTCAACTGAGGATGTTGATGTAGCCGAGTGCAACATTGGTACTGAGGAGGATCCAAAGTTTGTCAAGTTTTCAAGTGGCCTATCGAGGGAGAAGAGAGCTGAGTATACTGAGCTATTAAAAGAATTTTCTGATGTGTTTTCCTGGACCTATGAAGACCTCAGAACATATGACACAGGTGTCATTGAGCACAGAATTCCATTGAAGGAAGAGGCCAAACCGTTTAGGAAAAAATTAAGATAGATAAATACTATGTTGTTTCCTATTATGGAAAGGGAGGTAAAGAAGTTGCTGGATGCCCAAATTATTGTCCCTTTGAGATATTCTGAATGGGTCACCAAATTGGTTCCAGTAAGGAAAAAGAATGGAGAAATCAGACTTTGTGTTGATTTCATGAATCTGAACAAAAGTTCTAAGAAGGAAAATTACCCTTTTCCAAAGATGGAACACACATTGCAGAGGGTAATAGGCGCATCCATGATCTGCATGATTGATGGCTTTTCTAGCTACAATCAGATCTTTGTCTTGCCTGAAGAAAGAGAAAAAACAACCTTCACAACTCCTTGGGGCACATTCATGTATGCCAAAATTCCCTTTGGATTGATGAATGCAGGAGCAACCTTCCAATGAGCCATGAACATTTCCTTCATTGGAGAAAGAGATAAATTTGTGGTCATCTATCTATATGACATAACAATCTTCTCCAAATCTGATAAAGAAAATTGTCAACATATGAGAAAGGTATCCTTGAAATGCAGGAGGTTTGGTCTCTCCTTAAACCCCAAGAAATCATTGTTTTCCATGAAGGAGGGAAAATTATTGGGGTGCATAGTATCAACTGAGGGGGTTAAAATTTACCCCATCAGGGTGGAAGCAATCCAAAGCTTGTCACTCCCTAGGTCTAGGAAGGAGGTCTAGTCTTTCCTGGCAAAGATTAATTTTTTAAGGAGGTTTGTTTCCAATTTTGTTGAATTAGTGAAGCATATCATAGCCATGCTCAGGAAGGGAAATGAAGTGAAATGGACTGCTGAACCTAGAGAATCCTTCAACCAAATCAAATAGGCATTGACTGATGCACCTACCCTGATCAATCTTGATTATTCCAAGGATTTTATGATTTTCTCATATGCCTCATTTGATACAGTGGATATTGTTTTACCATAGAATAATGATGTAGGGATGGAGAAACCTATTTCTTTTTTAGCATAGCACTAAGAGACACAAAGATCAGATATGACATCATGGAGAAGTAGGCCTATGCCTTGGTGAAATATCTCAAAGATTTCAGAGTCTATGTTTTGTATTCAAATATCATCTCATATGTTACTTCATCTTTTGTGAGGGACATTCTCATTCATCTTGACATAGATGGGAGAAGGAGCAAGTGGATTGCCAAAATCCTCGAATTTGATTTGGAAATAAAACCCACTAAACTAGTTAAAGGCCAAGGTTTAGCCAAGCTGTTGTCTGAATATAATTATAAATATCTGGGGGTTAAATTCATCAACACTTGTTCAGGAAACCAACAGGCTGAAGCGTCTGATCAAATTCCTCAGGACAACCCTCAACTGGCAGAATGCGTCTAGTACAAAGATATTATATTTTTTCTGCAGGAATTAAGGCCCCCTGATGGTATGGGAAGGAGAAAGGCAAGATATTTAAAGATAAAAGAAATCAGATATTGAATTATTGACCAGGTTATGTATTGGAAGGACCCTCTAGGATTGCTTCTGAGATGTTTAGACCCACAAGAGGCCCAGAAAATTATATTTGATTTCCATGAAAACCTATATGGGGGACACCATTTATGGAAAACCACATCCTAAAAAATTCTCAGGGCTGGATACTATTGGCCTACTCTATTCGGTGATGTATGTGCGAAAATCAGGGCTTGTATTAAATGTCAAAAATTCTCTTGGAAGCAGCAGCTCAAGTCTCTGCCATTGAAGCTCGTAGTAGCTTCAGGGCCCTTCTAGCAATGGGGTCTTGACTTCATTGGGGAAATTCATCCTTCTTTAAGTGATCATCATAGGTGGATATTAACTGCAACAGATTACTTCACCAAATGGATAGAAGCTATTCCCATAAGGAGTTTTTCTCATAAAGTAATCATTGGTTTTCTTGAAGACATCATAGCAAGGTTTGGTTGCCCGACTAGAATCATAACTGATAATGCGACATCCTTCAAGGTTGAACCACTGGTCAAGTTTTGTGAGCAGTTCGGAATCACGCTGATCCACTCTACCCCCTATTACCCCCAAGGAAATGGACTGGAAGAGTCCTCTAACAAAAGCCTGATCAAGATCATCAAAATACTATTAGAGGACAACAAGAAAGCATGAGATTCAAAGCTCAAATTTTCTCTATGGGTTTATGGAGTGACAACAAAGAGGTCATTAGGTCTCTCTCCTTTCCAACTTGTTTATGGAACTGAAGCATTTTTTCCTCCTCATCTTGCCCTGCCTATGGAAAATTTCTTTCAGGACTGCTAAGGAGAACCTGATGACATGATCAGAAGGATACATCAGCTGGTAGAAGTGCAACAGACTAGAGAGAAAGTGATGGACATGGCACATGACCGACAACAAAGGATCAAGCAGATCTTTGACAGGAAGAACAGTAAAGAGGATTTCCAGCTGGGAGATCTAGTTCTCAAATGAGATGTGCCCAGACAAGACAAGGGAAAGCATGGAAACTTTGAAGCCCTTTGGATCGGTCCCTTCAATATTTCTGAAGTATTTCAAAATAATACTTATAGGTTGCATAATTTGGAGGGAGATGAAGTTTTGGGTGGCTCAGTGAATGGGAACTTCCTGATTTGTTTTTTTGTTTAAATCCTCAATCGACGTCCCACCATTTTAAATACCATCTCTGCTTTATGTTTATTTTGTTTTTAATAGGAGACTCCATAACCCAAAGCAAAGACATTGGATCTGCACATTCTTGGTAGCTCGCAGGGAGCACGCCATCCCCTATGGAGCCAAAATCTTATCACGTAATCTTGTCAAAGAATTAGGAGTCCATGGTTTCTACCTAAGTCTACAAATTTTACATGTTTCTCCTCTTTTTGCAGACCCAATCATAGGTTTTTCCTTTCAGATGGTAGTTTTTCTGCTGTTTGTCTTCATCTGTCTGATCGATTTTTTTTCCTTGTTAGCTTTCCTGAGAAGTGTCGACCCTAAGCCTTTCTCTTTTCCCTAAATATGACCACTTATCTCTTTACCTCTATCATTGAATCCTTTGCTTTCCCAAGCTCTCATCCAGTCATTCAAGTAAACTACATAGGCCGCAGTCGTGAGCACCAAGCGCAGCACTCAGAGTGGTTTGAGGTAAAACCAAATCAAGTGCGAAAGTAAGATCATCTTTCTACGACAGAGATAAGATCATCTTTCTACGATAGAGATCCATCAAGCAAATCAAATCGATGGCCATCGAGTGATCTGGGTCATAGAGTTACACCAAGTTTAACGTCAAAGGGGAGAGTCATGAGAACTTGCGAAACGCAAAGTCACAAAATAATCTAGGTCGTCCATTTCAGCAGGATGTGTGGCACCAGATCCGAGACACAGAGAAAGTCTTTTCAGGAAGGCTGATGTGATAAGTGCAAATATCCAAAGTTCTGAAATGCTAAGATGATCTGGGCCATCTAATGCAAAGAGAAACGCCTCACCCGATCTGAGGGGGTTGTGATTTTGCGACTTAGAAGTTTGAGTAGAGAGTGCAACGTGAATTCGCGAAATGAGAAATTGCAACGTGCTTGAAAGTTGGGCCCATGGGCATATGGAAACTGGGCCATAAAGAAAGGGAAAGTGCTTGTCGAGCAGTAGACAATCGATATTGTTCAAGGAAATGATCGTGGCCATCAAGTTCAAACAAATTTCGACCACCGATCTAGATGGGTCATTTCGCAATATCGAGCATCAGGATATTTGAAATCAAGGGGAGTGAAAACTCCCAAAATATGAAATCCTCAAATTTCATAGGGGATAAGCACAAGGTCAGGGCCATCTGTCCCATGGGGAAATGAAAGAAGTTGTGAAAAGGATCGAGGCACCCGAGTTAGTCACAAAGAAAGATCTATGTGGTCTTGAGGCACCAGAATTGACTCGAAGGATCATGAGTTTGCCTAGAACATCCATGGGTGTCAGGCCTCGTCCCAATCCCAATGAAAGTAGTTAATGAAAATGGGGAAGGTGGTTGAAACCTCGTTTCACCACATAAATGGAAAGCATGGAAATTATGGCCATGGAGGTCAGGCTGTCAGCCAAAAGTTCACCTGTCATGGATTTTCTTGTGAAGCCCATAATGGTCTAATCTTGATTCTGATAGAATAATGAAAGTGCAATATGACAGAGGAATATGCATAAGTCAAGCCTTGAATACATTAACTAGAGCACACTTATGAAGGGAGCAATTTTCTTTGAGTATAAATGCTCAGTTTCGATATTTTGTTAGTGTCGATGGTTGAGCTAAGCTCCCAATTTTGTAAATTTTTAATGAACACTATGGTTATCTATTTATGTATATGCATTTGATACTTCTTGTTTAATGACATTCAGCTTCCTTGCCTCCGCTTGTTTTCCTCCGATGCTGAAAGAGTTCATGATTGACTGATTCACATGAATTATTTTGACCTTATTATGATTAATGTTTGATTATAGTGTTGTTGTAATTCCTTTCAGTTTCTTTGATATTTGAATTCAAGAAGATATTGTTTTCAGAGATTTTCCTCCTTAGGCTGCAGGAAGACCTGATGTCTGCAGCAAGCCTCTACGTTTTTCTCATCAAATTCTTCCTCCTACACACCCTTACTACAACCTACTGAATGAAGTAAAACTAAGACCTCACCTGCTTGTACATACCAATCCATTTTTTTGAGCTTAAGACGATATTTTATTGAGACTGCACCCATTTGACTCTTTATAATCAACCTGTGACATAAAACTCAGATGGGTATCGGGCTTACCTCTCTCGCAATCCGGAGGTGACTTCTAGTGCTAACAGATGTCATAGATTTTGTATTATCGACTGTATATGTGTATTGAGGGTGTTGGCCCCAATTTTGTACTATAAACGTCATATTTTTTGATATATATATAAAACATGGTTCTTCGGCTTTACTTATATTACAATGTGTACATTGATGAGACTGTTTTATTTTCTTTAGTTATGTGACAAATGCCAATCTAAAACGAAATTAGCATAAGCATCAGATACATAATTAGAACTCCTAGGTATGTGATGATAAGTAATAAAATCAAACTGTTGTTCTAAAAGGTGTAACCGAAGGAATCATCGGAGCAACGTAGGGTCGTGCACATGGTAACTACCATTCAACTGACATACTACTAACTAGGAATCCAGATGAACCTCCAAAGAGTGAATACCATGTGAAATGGCATCGTGAAAAAGTTCTATAATGACACTATATTCGGCCACATTATCCGTGGATGGCCATAGGCATACACCACCTGGAGATACCAGTAGACCCTCGAGTGAGGAAACTACCCAAGCGAAAAAAGCCAAGTTCTGTGTATGGCTCTGTCTGTGAATCCTATGTAGACCAAAGACTTTGTTGACATCTTCCAACTAAGGGAAAACTTGATAAGCAAGATGAAGACAAAAATAAAGGGAATATATATATACACTAAATTACATTAGTATACACAGAGTTACGTCCAAGATTAGGGCTCAAGCGTAATATATTTTCAAGTAGATCCCATTCCTGAGCTTGGCCAACATGTTCCCTTCATAATATTCTAATTCATAGGCTCATTTTTCTAAGACAGGTCGCACGATATAGGGACCATGCCACATGGGTTTGAACATGACTTACCCCATCGATTCTTTGGCTTGATCATATAAAAGGACCAAGTCACCCTCAATGTACAACCAAGGACAAACAAACTTATTGTATTGGACCTTGACACATATTTTATTCACCTCGATAGTCATAGAGGCATCTCAATGTTGCTCATCAAGGCTCTCTAGGTGTACGATGCATCGCTTGAGATCAGAAGTGTCAGGGAGGAGCACCACTGCCAATATAAGAGAAGGGATTTCACATTCAATAGGTAATATTGAAACCACATTGTGTACTAACTGGAAAGGAGAAAATACGGTGGACTTCATTGAGGTTCAATATGCCCAGAGTGTAGGATATAACATAATATGCTAGTCATATTTGTTCTTGCTGATAATTTTTTGCAAAATGGTCTTGAGAGACTTGTTGACAGCCTCTACCTATCCATTTTCTTGGGGGTATTAAGGGGAAGAATGACCATGTTTAAAACCTAGGTTTGATTCTATCTGTTTGATCATTTCATTCTGAAAGTGACTTCCATGATCAATGACAATCTCACTTGGGATTTTGAACTTGGTGATAATTTGATTGAATACGAAGAAGGCGACAGTATTCTCATTAGATTTAATTGTAGGCATGGCCTCAACCCACCTATTAAAGTAGTATACGGCCACGATAATGTGGTGATGCCCCCCAACCGATGTTGGTTTGCAATTGACAAAGTCTATCCCCCACTTGGTGAAGGGACTAATGATAATGACTGGATGGAGAGGGGATGGATGCGAGTGCATTTTCCGAGTGAACACCTGGAAGGGATGACAATTCTTAACCGCTTCAACACAATCTTTAAATATAGAAGGCCATAAATAATTGGCCCACACAATTTTATGGGTTATCGCAAGCTCGGATAGATGACCACCACATGCCCCACTATGGAAATCATTTAGAACTGACTCGGTTTCTTCGTGAGTTAAACAACAATGAAGGATATTGTCTACTCCTCGATGATATAGAGTGTCGCCGATGGTAAGGTAATTCTTGGCTTGGTATCATACACGTCGTCGGTCATCTCGCGAGAGATGCTGAGGGAAATTCAAAGTTTGAATATAGAGAACAATGTCTCCATACCAGGGGTCAGATGACGAGAAAAGTAAAATGTGTTCATCCACAAAAGAATCAACATGAATAGCATCCTCGTACAATCGTGGGAAGTCAGATATTAATTCTGCAAAGACTAGTGATTTCTTGGATTTTGCAGAAGCGAAATCGAGATTGAATTCTTGTAAAATGACAATCCATTTATTGTATTTACCCCATATGATACGCTTGGTAAGGACGTATTGAAATGGATTGACATCGAAAACCACAATAGTTTTTCAAAGAAACATATAATGGTGTAATCATTGGGTTGCATGGATGACAACCAAAGCTATCTTTTCAACATGAGAATATTTGATCTCAAGACCAACTAAGTTTCAACTAAGATAGTAGATGATGTTCTCGGAGAGCTCATCATCCTCCTGAACCAAAACCATAGCAATCGTCTCTTTGGACGCATTGACATAAATCAAGTAATCCCTATTGTATTCAGGATACTTCAACAGAGGCATCGATACCAAGGATTTCATCAAAGCATCAAAGGATTCTTGGGCCTGCTCATCCCAGATAAAAGGGGTGCCCTTCTTCAAAAGACACATGAAACCCTTAGTAATATTGACATAGTTTACTATAAACCAACATAAAAAGTTAGCTTTCTCATGTAAACCTTGAATTTTTTGAATAGTGCGTGGGGGAGTAAATCGAATTATTTCCTCAGCCTTTAATGGATGTACCATGATCCTAGTCTCAGAGACTAAAAATCCTAGAAGACGTCCAGAACTAATGCAAAAAATTCATTTATGGGGGTTCAATCGAATTCTATAATGACGAAATCTTTCAAAAACTAGCCGAAGGTGATTAGGGTGTTCCACTCTCTTACGAGAGTGATTAGTAAGATCATCAAGATAAGCTTCGACTATATTGTTAAGATCATGGAATGCGAAGTTCATAGCATGCTGGAAGGTTGCTTCGGCTTTTTTAAGGCCGAAAGGCATCTTACAGTATGCGAAAGTACCCAAAGAACAAATACATGTCATCTTATGTTGATCCTCGGGTTTAATTTGAATTTGGTTATAACCTGAAAATCTGTCCATGAAAGAAAAACCTAACTTCCTGCACACTCGTCGAGAATCTGATCGATGAAAGGTGTTAGTAAGTTGTCTTTAGGATAGGATTTGTTCAGGTCACAGAAGTCCATGATTACATGGATGGTTCTTTGATTATTATTCATAGGAATAGGATTAGATACCCATTCAGTCAAGGGAACTGGCTAGATAAAGCCAACAATAAGAAGTTTATCTACCTGTTCCTTAATAGTAGGGGTCTTCCGAGGATTCACAACTCTAAGACATTGTAGAATAGGCTTAGCATTCAATTAATTTTTAATCTCATGTTCGACAATTAGAGGGTCGATTCCTAGCATCTCTTCATATGACCAAGAAAATACATCTCATAATTCTGTGAAGAGCTCAATGTAGATCATGATTTCCTTTGGCGAACAATCTACACCGATGTGTACATTTTCAATCTTGCTAGGGGTAAGAGAGATATCGATCATGAAGGTAGGAGAGATACTCGCCATATTTACTTTGGCATAAATTTCATGCGTATCAAGTGGAACTACGACATGACTGACTATCTCACTCAGAGTAGATCGAAAGTCATTTTTTTTTTATTCTAGCAAGCTCTGGGAGAAAATAAGAGCGATGATGCATATCATCCCAAGGTTTTTCAGAACCATTCATGGCTTCGATGATAGCTTCATCTGAGGGAAAATTCTCATCGATGAATTCATGTGAACAAGATGATGAAGTGGTCCACACGGGCTTAAGAATAGGATCCCCCTCATCTGTCTGCGAGGCAATAGGATCGGGAACAAAAAAAGAGTCAAGAACAACTTGATACACTATCTCCGATGTCGATAGTGGCATGGCCATTCCATCATGTGACTAACCTTCATAAGAGGAAGTTGAGGAAGGTAGGGTCCAAGGATTGTTAAAATAGGACATGCGGAAATGAACATACCTCTTTGATGAAACGAGCCTACTGGACATGGAGTAAAAATGGTGAATCTGTGCCATGATTTTGAAGGTACCCATAAGGGATGAATACATTTTGACACTGATATTCTCAGTTGTCGACTAAGAATTTTCAACCACGGGGATCGACAGTTCAACAGATGTACTGGGGCTAGCATACGCAAAGGATAACTATTCGACTGTCATGAACTTCTCATCGTGAGGGAAACAAAGAGTGCGGAAGACAGACGATACGACGACAATAATAGCATAAGTCCAATTTTGTCCTAGTAACAAGTTATAATCAAGGGACACATCAAACACCTCGACATCCACCTCTACTGTCTTCCCACCTAACTGAAATAGAAATGTAGGAAGAATACTGCGAGGGTGGAAAGAATGATTGTCAAAAGAAGTCAACATGGTTGGAGATTGAGAGAGAGTTGGAGAGTTGAGAGTTTTCCAATAGATTAGGGACATCACACATGTTGCAATGCCTTCATCAACAACCACATGCTTGATTGTATACTTCAAGTAACCCACGTGGATTTGGAATTCCACATGGTAAGGCAAGCAAGGCTTCACATCTGTGATGTCAAACTTGATAAATTTTGAGCCACTAGAGTCTAGATATCCTAACGTAGATAGAAAGACATTCCTTTATGAAGGACACATCTCGAGTACCTCCAGGGCCGACATCGCACAAGGGTTTTGACCCAGGTCCTCAACAATAGAATAATTTTGGGTAGCTCTAGCATTTGGATTGTGGGTAGAGCGCTTGAGTACTCCTTTCAGAATACGAGGCATTGGTTGTGGTTTTTCGATCTACAAGGGTGTCTCTAGAGGAGGAGGAGATTCTATACCAGGTACAGTTTGTGGAGAACTATAATCGTGAGATTGGGTGGCTACATTAACCTGAGAATTGACCATATCGATGCATAAATGGTCACCATATTGTGCTGGTGGGTTTTGACTCCCACCGGCCACATTTCTGTCATTTGAGGAGCTTGAGGCCATGTACTGGTTATTTGGAAAAGGATTCGTCAGCACGACGGGTGGTAGAGATAAGAGCCTCGCAACTTCCGCAACTTTGGGTTATAAATGAGTAAGATGATTGTATATACAAATATTGTAAGGGAATGACACCTTACGCCTTTCTTTCTTTTCCTCACCAGCATTGTTATTTGTCCTCTCATTATTACCATTGTCCTTGGGTTTATTATTATTCTTCCCACCCTTACGATTATTATTACATCCTTTCTTCTTATTCTCACCTAGTTGTTGGTTACCATTTGGGTCAGTCAATGATTGCATGGAATGTACATCTACCGAATGAGTGGGCTTGGAAGACACAGACGAAGTTGGCCCTCCTATAGACTATTTTAGATACAACTCTTTCAAATGGCTTGTCACTATGTCTGCAGATTTCACATTGGCGGAGCCTACAATGCCATCGGCATGAGATCCAGGATTTTGTCTAGGGTCATAATTTGACCTCGGTGCATTCAAAAGAATATCGTAAAGCATCCCATACTAAGAATATATAAGATCTATCTTCTAGGCTTTGAATAATTCTTCTTCCTCAGATGTAACCTTGGATGTAGCAACATCCTTTGAAATAGAAGGTTGTAAATACTTAAGGAACCACTCTAATAAAATGTCTGAGGGTATGCAGGTCTTGATCAACCTCTTCCATCTATGCCACTCTTGGATGTGATCCAATATATGAGTGGATTTGTCCTGGCATAAGGTCAACAAAATTTCTAGGCCAGCATCGTAACAAATCGACAATTGGAAATGGTTAAGGAAGACTAGAACCATCTGACTAAAGGTCCTGTATGCCCCCTTAGGTAGCTCAATATACCATTTCATGGAAACCCCTATGAGGATGCATTGAAATAATTTTAATCGAATGGAATCGTCATTAAGGGAATTCGAAGAGCACCATAAGTGAAAAGTGGTAACGTGATCACCAAGGTCCTCACCATTCTTGCCTTCAAATTTTGGAATATCTAAAGGAAGCTTGGTGGGATAAGCGGACCATGTAGGATCATGACACACAAGGTCATTCATCAACTTAGACAATTTTGGCAGGTTGAGCATGGCCAGAAAAGGGAGACGGGGTTGCGACATCTGCCCCCAAACTCCCTGGAAATATTGTGTTTGGGGAATCACAACCCATCTAGGGTTTTGGTAAGCACCATGGCCCTATCCAAGATTGTAAGACCCTCCTCCATGCTGATTCATAAGGGGTTGGTTGGGCATCATTCCAGTAGGAATGTTCTAATGAGGATTATAAAAACGTCCCCCAACCGAAGTGGCTCCAAGTTAAGGGTTGCTCAAGGTGTGAAACTGACCTCCTCCGGGTGTGAATCCAGAGGATAAAGGTGGATTCTTCATGCCAAACATGTTGGTTGTAATCGACACAGAGGAGGGGGGTGTAAATGACAAACCATAAGCAATAGCTTGTCTGCTAGGTTGGTTGCTCCATCCAAAAGAAACAGGATTAGACTTGGGGTTAAAAGAAAGAATGCCTCCCATGGTAGGAGTTGTTTGAGGGACCTGAGAGCTGCCAAACAAAAATGGAGTATAAGGAGGAGTTGTGCCCCCAATTCAAATGCTAGCATTAGGGCCAATGGTTGAGATAGAGTTTGAAAACTATGATGTAAAATTCGGCACACCATAGGAAAAAGGACTAGAGGCCATCGGGATGGACTAAACATTATAGCCCGGTGAGTGACCAAGAGACCCAATTGGGTTCATAGAAATAGGTTGAGTGTTCACTATAGGATGGGCAATGATGATGATAGGTTCCCCCGACACTACAACCATTGTGGTTGAAGGATTTGAAGGAGTACCATTGACTATAGTAGGTGTGGGAGTCGAAGGGCTCCCAGTATCTTGATGACTCGATTCAATACTTATCCTTGTAGAATCATAAGTCTGATAAGTGGAGGTATGTGTACCAGGTTTAATAACTCTATGCCTTTTAGAAGGCAAAGACTCAAAATGGGGTGGTAACTGCAACAAGCAGCGAGACCTGCGAGGAAGATGGTTTGGCCCCATGATGACTTAAGACTCAAGATATAAAAAAAATCCTAAGGCCAACTAGTAATCAAAGAACACACCAAAAATAATCAAATGACCAATATGCACACAAACAGGATAAAGTGGTTGAAAGGGGCTTCCCTCCCTAAAGTAGGTATGCCTTGCCCAAGAGGGGCCTGAGACTACCTACTAAATATCGGAGGTATCAGAATCAGTTATAAGGGCCCTCATTGGATTAACAAACAGTTGATTAGATCCCCCCGAAGAGGTAATCCTCCATAAAGGTTGTGTGTTTTCTGACCCTTATCTAACCCAGGGTACTTGCAGAATAACCCCTACAAGTAACCTATGTGGTACCTAAGTCAAGAAACTAATCAACCATGGTATAACCAATGCACATGCGAACAATTGTAATTTAGGTCCATCATATGGGCAGGGTAGCAAATATTGAAACCTTGAAAGAATCGCCTCTCATGGAGGTAAGGGCACTAGCAAGATCCCCATATACGAATAGATCCCTAGAAATATCTCTGACTCTAAGAAGGTATCAGGGGGATATCCCTTCAACGAACTCACACAACCTCATGCTTAACTCCAATGTAAGAAGATCTCCTGATATTACCAATTATATAATGGATTTCTCCACTCCCTTAGTCAGACACATATGTTGATTTAATAGCCTTGGAAAAGTTTACTCACAAAATACTATTCCAAGGCACTAAATCCTAAGCTAGTTTGTGCACCTTAGAAAATAAAATCGTTACTAATCAATTTTAAATTATAGCGTTAATTTTAATGGCCTTTCTTACTCAAAAGGTGTGGTTGTGAAACTAATGATGTTATCACTTAGCAGGTAAAATAAATGAATATGAATGCAATGCAAAGTCCTAACCTTAATTTCCAATAAATGATATGCTTATTAAAAATTCAATTTTCAATTCAATTATGCAATTCTAAATAAAAATGCAATCTTTCTTTACATCTACTAAGATAAATGAAAAAGACTCAAGATATCAAAATTCCAATCAATGTAAAATGCCTAATATTTTTGTATTTTCAATATAAGAAAAATGAAAATGCAAGGACTGAACAACATCTTTATATAAAGACTCTACTGTGTATAGAAAAAGGCAACCAAAGTAGGATATCAAGGAGAAAAATACCCAACCCAAGGTGAAAGGAAAATCAAAATGAAAAGATGATGAGAAAGGCACCGCCCAAAAATTCAACCAAAGACAGGTTTCCTGTCATTCCATAGACACTTAACAATCACTACAGAGACCCAAGAAGACTCAACAATCATCAAAACCTACCCAACAACCACCTAACCCAACAAACAAGCAACAAATTTTGATGTATGTGACTGTTCAAGGGAAAAGAACGTATCTGCGTAGCTTGTAGAAGGATAACATGTGTATGTATGCAACTATCAAGCAAAAACCTGCGTATATGTGTCAAAACATAGCTAGGCTAAGGAGAAGGTTGAAAGACTCAGACCCATAGTGAACGGAGGCTATCAAGCAATCATACGACAAGAAACTCAATATGAATGAGAGAAATCTAAGGAGCAAAACACTCCAAACCCCCAAGATGAAGATTCATTCCCTAGTATGGTCGCCAATTCTGTTACGAGGAAAATCTCTCTATGGCTAGGGGTAAACCACAATAGACAAAAATGACTGCAAAAATCAACTCTACTCTCAAGTATGCTATATAAACAAATATGCTAGCAAGAAAAGATGAAAGGCCTACCTCGTCTAGACGTTCGATGAAGTCCACCGTTGAGCACTTGACCCAAAGCGATATACCTGCAACTAGTCCTCGACAACCAAGCAACACAAGCACATGGTGACAATATATGATGTTAGCATATTAAATAACATAATCCATCAACATTCATAACAAATACTCCCATGGAATAATAATTCAAATATTTGCAAGATGTTAATTGGACAAGAAAAGAGTTTCTATTAAGATATAATCAACATAAGTGAATAAGTTACAGACATCCCTGTCGGCATGGTTCTGAACCAAGAAACTAAGGTCCTTCCAACTATGCCTCCACCACTTCAATCCTCCACCAAAGGCAAGCTAATATAAGAGAGAAAATTAAGTTCTCAATCAGTAAGGGAAGACCTTGGGGGCTGAACAAAGTGTTCGGACTTAAAGGACAAAGGGATGCAGACTCAATGTGAAATGAATAATTCCTCCAGAGTAAATTTGCTCTCAAATTTGAATTCTTTCTCCCCTTTTCGATAGCTTGGATTTGGCCCATTTATAGCCTTCAAGTGGAACATAAGGGCCAAGTCGGAACATTTCCAGTATATGGAAGGCCAAGGATCATTAATCTCGTGACTTGACATGGAAACCCGCCACCATTTTTCAATTTTGTGCACATTTCTCGATGTACGTTGGTTGTCATGGTGCAACCTGCATAAATGCATGATGTATAGTATACAAGGTGCGTATATGTGGAAAAATTATATTTTTAGCTATGGGATTTGTAAAAATGGACTTCAAGTCTACATAGGGAAATGGAAAAACGCCTTTTTTGCAAGATTGCATGGGGTGAGACAAATCTTGCTATAACAAGTAGGAATCTCTATGCATTAATGCATTGCACTCAAAAGCACGTGGCATATTTGAGCTTCTTGTTTAAGTTGACCTTTTTTTTCATGGGTTGAGAGGTGAGATGTTTGCTCCAGAAGGTCTACTATCATTTGTCAGCTCCACCTAGGAAGATAACATATGTGAAGTTAGCGCAAATGAAATAAAAAAGTAAAATTCCACTATAAAAATTCCCCTGCCCCTTTCTTTGCAAGGATACATTCTAAATAGGTGTACCTTGTTTTCTAGGTATCACCTTTCTTTCATGTGGAGAGAAGATTTGCCTGTCACAATGTTCTTTGACATGCAAGACTTCACTTTCTGTTGTAAATGGAAAATTTCAAGTCAGTACCGAGAATAAACAGTTCATGACTTTCTTGAATATGAATCACTTGTAGTTTTCATACATACTGCTATTTTTTTAGAGAAAATTTTAAAGCTTTAGAAGCTATCATTATAACTGAATCTTGATTGGAAGAGAACCTAATAATATATCAACTTAATCAAATCCATGGAAATGGAGCAGGATAAGGGAATTATTGAAGAAGGATTTTAAAAGGAAATTGTATAGTGTCTTAAATCACATCAAAACAAAGACTTTCATAATGCATGAAGTTACTTTGGCTGAAATTCAGCAGCCTAAAGCCAAAGCTACCATGCAAAGACTGCCAACTAAAGTCACATTCACACTATATCAATAGAAACATTTAGTTTCTCCAGAGAGAGAAGCACTAATGAGGGTGAGATCAACATAAAATTATGCACATTAACATGACAAAAGTAGAATCCATCAAAACACAGAAAGAAACGGAAAACAATAAATGTGGAGTCTCTATATATATCATATGTTTTATATGGAGTTCTCCACAAATGAATAGTCTCTGCAGATTATCAAAGGGATAGTTGATTAACTGTATAGTAACTTTTGAAGGGCATTAAGAAGTTGAATTTGTCATACTTCTTGAGACAAATCATGGGTGATTAGTAGTTTGATCAAGCATACAAAGAATATGTGAAGCGATCCATAGTCCTGGTTGCCCATGGTTGAAACTTGAAAATTCTACACAAACCTTAGTGGAAACCTAATTAAGTGGAGACATACAATTAAGCCATGGCGCATTATCATATCCTTGCAACAAAATAAGAAAGATCATCTAACAAAGAATTAAAGTATCTGAAAACAACCCTACCAAAAGTCCATAAGTTCTAGAATTATGGTAAAAACTTACTAAAAGATTAAGGCCTTCTCATTGTGTAGGACGAAAATGTTACTCGAGCTTGGCTATGGAAAAACATTGAGGAAACTTTCAAAATTTACTTTTACTTATAGTTGATTCATTTGTTCCTGAAAAACCTATCTTTCTGACAACAAGAATTGTTGAATACTTTTTCATTCCTAGAGAATTTCCTTTCCCGTTGTAATATCCCAAATCTGGCTAGTCTAGGAAATGATACTAATCTGATATGTTTGGTGTTTGACCTGATACTCTAGGGGTTTATAGATGCGTTTGAGCTATGGGTTTCTACATTGTTGGTGCTTTTCACATGTGTGTGTAAATAATTAATTTCTTACAACATATAAATGAGCATACAAATAGTAAATGAGACAAAAGACTGCAAACCATATATTCTGATATTTTTGCAGTTTACAATGTCGTATGCGGCTGAATAAAAATAAATCTCTCAGCTAGATTAGAGACAAAAGGATCTTAGACAAAATACAATAAGCAAACTAAAACAATGATACCTGTAATAGAAGAAAGTTGTTGGATCAATGGATGAGATATAGGATCTATTACGTGCTATTGAAACTCATACGACAACTGCTGCAAGTATGGAAAGTTCTCCCTGGTGGATAAACTCCTCAGTTTTTCCTGGAAACTGTCTCAAACAATGCACCCTGACCTCATGCACACTCTTGGTAGTTGTGTACCAACTAAATATTGACCCTCTAATGATCTGTATGGATCCCGGATGGACCACCCTAGGAAAATGAACCCCAACTGATGTTGAAAACTTCTCCCTAGTGATTCCTCTGTTGTAATGGGATAATAAGGGTCTCAAACTGAGTGCCCTAGGCTCCTTTGAAATGGGTCGGAAGGATTTCCTTGGATCTGATCTAATGATCTCTTAGGAATTCCAAATGTGTCCTACCCAATTGTCGCACCCTCAATGGTTGAGTAATGCACCCAAGATGATTTCTTTGTCAGAATCTGACGGTAAACTAGGAAATAGGTGTGCCTCACCCTCCTCTCAACTGGGTCAGAAGGGAATCCCTGGATTCTCCCTTAATGGGACAAGTCGACTCACTAAACCTCTTTAGAAGTTGCACCCTCACCTTGAATAAGTGTGCCCTTAATGTTGCAACTTGTGTAATTGCTGCTAGGATTGATGGAAGATTTGTTGTGTGATCTCCCTCTTGACTAGGGTGTGTCTCTCAACATCGAAATCAACCACTGGTTGTATTCCTCTTGTGATCCATAGATCTCTCTCTCCTGAGATGCACCTCTCTTCTCAATGACAAGTACAATTCTTCATAATAATGAATTAGGTTGATTTAGCTTCTCTTATAGATTCCTAAAACCCTAATTCGTTGTTGACTCTATTTTATCTCACTTTGGCCTAAAAGTTCTTTTAGTGACTTTTAGCTCAATTTCACTTTTGAATTATAACACCCTCGGCTAAAGTGACCTTTAGTAACCTTGTTTACCCTTGTCTGGCCCTAGCTATAGTCTAATGAGGATGTTTAGAGTACTTATCCCTCCTCTCTGAAGATCCTACTTGGAAAGGGACATTACAGTCCTCCCTTCCCTAGATTGCATGTCCTCAAGAAATACCAATCCAGAGTGCTGCAAAATCTGCTCACTCTCCCAGGTAGCATCCTCTACTGGAAGACCTCTCCCTTCGTCCAGGAACTCTCGAATGTCCCTTCTCCTCAACCTCCTCTCTCAAAAATCTAGTACCTTCTTAGGAACCAAATCCAACTTCCCCTCCTCATACAAGGGTGGAAGCTTGTTAGCCCTTGGTTATGGAAATAAGCGAAGCTTAAGGAAGAAAAGGCAGAATGTGAATTGCGTGGAAGACACAATGACTGTTACTAGGTCGAAGTGAGCAAAGAGAAGAAAAGGCAAAGAAAATTAAAAGGAGGCAAGCCATTGGATGAGGAGATCGCGGATGACAAATCAACAAGGAAGAAGGATCGTGGACAACTCAGCAAGAGGAAAAAGCCATTGTTGGATGCTTTGGAGCACTGTGAGAGAAGGAAGGAAAGACAGGCTGGAGAAGCCCTGAAAACATGGGTCAAGTTGATCTAGGGTTTTAGACACATAGGGTTTTGGTATCTAGGGTTTTGACACCTAGGTTTCGGCCTAAGGATGTTGGTGAGTGATTGTAATGTATGAATAGAGGTCAAGAGGACCTGGGATGGGTTGTTGTTGTTGGTGGTGGTGGTGTTGTGATTGTTATTATGTGATCGAGTGATCAACAATGGGTGAGAGAGAAGTGATGAGTACGAGAGCCTTATGTATTGTAAGATCTTCAGTTGGGTGCGAAGATCAACCCTGCAACTGGGTGCGCAGGGAGGGGAGAGATAGAGAGAGGAAGAAAGAAGATCTTATAGCTAAGAGTGCAGACAAGAACCGTATGCTTCATCTTAATACATTATAAAGAACAATTCTATGGATGTATCCCTAGAGAGAGGGTGAACCACGTATATTTTGTCTTGTGGGTGTGATTGATGCTATGTTCTTTTTCCTTGATATATTGTTAGTTCATTACTATGGTAGATCTGATAGATGTGTGGAATAGATCTTAGATGATAAGTGATATATGCATCTTGTATTATTCTAGTGTTGAATCCACTTGATAGTTCTCTTGGTTGTATAAATCTATATCCTGCAACCCCCCCATAACTGGTTCAGGTGAGATTGCATCTACTTCACAGGTGTAGCCGAAAGGGCCATTAGTTAGGGCTTGTTGGTGCATGTTTGGAGCTAAACCCTGGGTCTACCCTTGTGCCAACAAATGCTTCCGTTTCCGGGATAGGAATCTTCTTGAGGGAATGTCAAGGTGGTTTCCATCAAAGAAAGAAATTCAAAAGTGGATAGAGGATCAAGAAAAGGACTTCACTGAAGCCTAGAACAAGAACCCTAGTCTTAGTATAGAGGATTGGTTGGAGAGATATATATTTACTAATATAAACAATATTTTCTTTGGAGGAATCCATCAGGAGCTATATGAGTGGTTAGCTAGGTTAGCAGATACCCAGTTTGAGATCAGATCTAGACCTCCTGTGGTTTGGACGTTAGCGTTGATCAAGAAGGTCAAGAGTCTTGATAACTCTATGTCACGAGAAGTAGATCATTGGTTTGATAGCACCATTGGAGGATACATCATCGAGTTTGTTGTTGACATAGTAGAGTCATATAGCTAAGTCGAGAGATATTTCTTCAAGGGACCCTGAGGAAAATTTTTACATTTTCTGAAGCTGAGGATCAATATGTTATTGCATGAGAAGAACATCTTGAATATACAATAGATTGGTCGTATCTAGAAAAATCTAATGTTCAAAAATTCGGACAGCGACAGTGACACAGAGGTTGGGCATACACGCAATGGAAGAGAATTCAGAGAAGTTCATCTTGCGAACCTATTTACGAAGAACTACAGGGAGGAGGGTTTCTATAGTGGAGAAGAGGAAGACCTGACGGACGAAGAGCATTGAGAACCCGCTAGGGCAGAGGAAGGAAAAGATGAATAACCTCGCCGGGACGAGCCAAAAACTTTAGGAACTCTACAGACTGCTAAAGTAAGTACTATTAAGCCCTATGTTGTTTTAGCAGCACTAAGAAATCAGAATAGTCAGAGTCACCAGAGTCCTCAGAGTAATATTACTAGTAGTTCAACATATACCCAGACAGGAAACCTAGGAAGATCTATGGAAGATGAGATGAGACTCCCTATCTTTAGGGGAGATGGGTCTGAAGACCCTGATCATCACTAATTCCTATGCGAATCCATATGGAATATTAAGAATTTCACCGATGAAGCTATTAAAAGAACCCAGTTTAGTACTACCCTAAGGGATCACGCACTGAGCTGGTACATGAAGCTTTTTGAAGGACTTGTACAACCTAAGCCACTGAATGAGATCAAGAATGAGTTAACTGCAGAGTTCAAGAAACCCAAATCATAGTCACAATGTATCATAGAGATGAAAGAGATCAAGTAGACGGTAGCTGAACCTGTTTGGGAATTCAATCAAAGATTCAAGACCTTAACACGTCGATTGACTTTTCAGATCCTGGATGAGTAGAACAAAGAGTGGTTCATTGCTGCCCTTTTACCACACATAAAAGTTCCTCTTATGCAACAGAATATTTCTTCGCAGGCTGAGGCACTGGAGATCGCCATGAAGTTAGAATCATCCCCTATGGGAGAATCTAGCTCAGGTATGAGTCATATCTTGAGTCAGATAGCTAATTTGTCTCTGCAGGTCGAAGATATGAAAAAATACAATGGAAAATATAAAAGAGAAGACATCTGGTGTATCAGATGAAGATCAAAAGGCTATGACAAGGAGAACTACCCCTTATTCCATGAATACTTGGCCTTTGGAGCTCCGAGCCCTTTGAATCAAGTCACCTTACGTTGGTACAAGGTATGCCAAAATAGACATTGCCCCGGTGAGTGATATTACATGAAAATATATGTTCAGAAACCCACAAATTTGTATTGCACATTTTGTAAGTCCATGGGACATGACGATAGGGATTGTAGAGCTTACAATCTCATGCATGAAAGGTCAAGATACATATATAAAATTCAAGGTGAAGTACAGTAATAAGGAAACACTACGCAGTATAACTCCCCTGAGAGAGGAAACTTCAATCCTTGCAGTAGATTCAGAGGATGAGGATGAGGAGGAAGTATGGGTTGAGGCCAAGGAAAGATCATCTGTTATAACTGTGCATAACCAGGACACCCCACAAGGGACTGTCAGAACCCTTGCACTACTTGTAGCTATTGCAACTCCTTTGAGTATGTTATCGAGGAATGTCCAGCATTGTTGTCCAAGATTCAGGAAAGACGAGGACCTCAACAGAAACCACAAGTGCAATTGATATATGTCTAACCTCGCAGAGAATACCCCAGAGTTGTTGTTATCACTAGAAGAGGCGTTTTTATAGGAGAAGATAGATTGATCCAAGGAAATACTACATAAGACTCAGGAATCAGGAAAGATTCAGAGAAGACCCAAACTTTTGATGCAAATAAAGAAAGACATATATTCAAGGAGGCAAGAAAAGAGTTCAAAGTAGACAAAGCTCTTCATCAAAGACATGGCCAGAAGTAAGAGAATATGGGATGCCTCAGGCATTTGACCGGTCTGCTTCACCAAGAGAAGGAAAAGAGGTAAGCAAGCTCATGGAATTTCTATATATTTGTATTAAGTTGATTCAGGATGAGAGCGTTGTACAAGAACTACAAAATTTAATCAAACAGTATGAGCTAGGGAAGATATAACCCTTACTAAATAGTGAATTACACCAAATCGCTAACAAGAGAAAGACAAATAAGTAATTACACTTGAATGCTCAAATAGGAGAATATGATAAGACTATGTGGTCCTCGAATTAGGGTCGGAGGTCAATGTCATGACGAAGAAAACTTGGGCAGTGATGGGAAAACCAAAGTTGATCTACTTCCCTATCAGGCTCAGGATGGCTAATCAACAAGATGTCAGCCCCTTTGGATGATTATAAATTGTCCCTGTGGACATCGATGGAGTAAGAACGTTTGCGGATTTTTAGGTAATTGAGATAGTTGATGATGGTTGTCCTTACCCTGCATTGTTAGGAATTGATTGGGCTTTCAATAATTCCACTCTGATTGATTTAAAGAAAAGACGTATGACTTTTGAAAGAGATGGCCTTAGGTTCATTGCACCCTTATATCCAGATGAGGGTCAGTGATACACAGATCCCATCCGAGAAGAATACCATGCATATGAATTGGAAAACATATACAAATAATAGCCAGACAATAGGATTACATTAATCCTATGGCCAGTGGAAACCTAAGTTGGTGAAGTGATAGTGCATGTTCATCAGACTCAGAAGAAGCATTGGAGAACTGGAAGAATAAAATGTATGAAGTACCTACAGGAATATGTGCTAGATTAACTAGAAAAGTTTGTTGGATTGACACAACAATAAGTAACTTAGCCACCTTTGATGGTCTGAATCCTTTAGAAACCTTCTTTTCAGACTTTGAAGAAAGTGTACCAATGCAACAAAGATTGTTGGCAATGGACGAGGCCCTAAAGGACACACCAAAAATATGGTGGGGGACACAAAAACCAACATTACATTATGGGTACAATGTTGTACCTTGATGACAGTGTGGTTCTTAGCACAAGTAGAAGGCTATGAAGTTCAATACATAGGTCGAATCTGCCCAAAGGACCATGTGAGAAGTTGCAAAGAAGCCTGGAGAAACATTCCTCAAGAGTAGTGGGTGCACAAATTAATTAACACACTGGACACGACACCTATCAACTAGTACCTTCAAGCAGAGCTGCGCCTCATCACTACAGACTAGGAAGGTATGAATCAGAATTTTGTAACCACATTCTTATTTGAAAGTCAATATCCTTTAGTAGATCAAGCATTGTAGATTGTAAGACAAAAATTATTCGGGAAGGCATCTAACCTCACTTTGGAGAAAGAAGAGGATGAATGGACTGCACCTCTCCAGAAACTGCAAGGCTGTTACAACATCAATGTTGAGGAAGATGATTATCCAAGAGAGGTGAACATCACATAAACATAAGGACAAATATATGTGGAAGGACCAGGAGTTGAGATACCATTCCTTGGACAACCAATCAAGATTAGGAAAGTCAATATTGGAATAGAGAAGACACCGAATCTTGCAAATGTTGGAGATTATTGGGATGTTGCCACTATTGACAAGATTACAGAATTACTACATGAATATCAGGACTTGTTTCCAACCAATTTCACTGATATAAAGGGCATTAAAGGGCCTATGGGAGAGATGAGGATCCCTTTGAAACCATATGCAATACCAGTCAAAATCATACCCTACATATTGAACCCTAAATATAAGGAGAAAGTGAAGATTGAGCTCGACAGAATGATGGAAGCTGAGATTATAGAACCTGTGGAAGACTCAGAGTGGATTAGCCTTATGGTGGTGCAAGTCAAGAAGATAGGATAAATCGGGATATGTGTAGATCTCAGAAAGTTTAATGATGCATGTTTGCATGACCCCTTCCCTACACCATTCACTGACGAAGTGTTAAATAATGTGGGAGGCCAGGAAGTATATTCTTTTACAAATGGATTTTCAGGATACCATCATATCTGGATTGCCAAGGAAGATCGCCATAAGACTACATTTGCAATAGAATGGGGATCCTATCAGTATATAGTGATTCAATTTTTCTTGAATAATTCCCCAACCATCTTTTCTAGGGTGGTGGTCGAAGCATTCAAGGAGTTTCTGCATAAATTTCTAGAAGCCTACTTTGATGATTGGACTATTTTTAGTTTATTGAAAAAAAATATTGAATGTCTAAGGCTAATGTTGGACAAATGCAGGCAATGTCAAATTTCCTTGAATCTGAAGAAATGCATCTTTGTTCTCACCATTTGGAGTGTTGTTAGGTCATATTGTATGAATGTAGGGATTGTTGGTCGATCCATCTAAAATTTCCATTATAGTTGATCTACCTCCTCCTACTTCAGTCAAACAACTGCGCACTACACTGGGACATACTGGATACTACAAGAAGTTCATTAAAGGATATGAAAAGATTACAACACCCATGGAGATTATTTTGAAGAAAGACTGTCAGTTTAGTTGGACAGAAGAGTGCCAACAGAGCTTCGACACACTGGAACAAAAAATGGTTACTGCACCTATTCTAGTTTTTCCAGATTGGAGCAAGGATTTTCATGTGCATGTCGTTGCATATTCTATTGCCTTAGGAGGAGTGTTAGCACAACCTTGGGAAGGATATATTGACCATATGTTATCCTTTTCTAGCAGGAATCTATGAACTATGGATATCAATTACACCACTACTGAGTGAGAGGGGTTAGCCATGGTGCATGCACTGCAAAAAATTCGCCACTACTTGTTGGGAGGATACTTTAAAATGTTTACTGATCACTCCACACTGGAATACCTAGTCAACAAGCCAATGTTTGGGGGGAGAATATGTAGATGGCTTCTGCTATTTCAAGAATATGACTTTGAGATCATAGTAAATCCAGGAAGAATGAACAAAGGTCCTAACCACTTGTCGAGGTTGGAACATGGAGAAGAGCCCACTAGTTTGGGGGATGCATTGTTGGATGCATAGTTGCTGGCCATTATAAAGATTGATGACCACTTCACAAAAATAGTCCAGTTCCTATCAATAGGAATCGCACCTAGTGAGTATACAATTCCTCAGAAGAAACAACTACTAGTGCACGCTACAGACTTTTCACTTATAGTTGGACAACTCTACAAGATGGGATAGGATGAGATATTGAGAAGATGTGTTATGGAGGAAGAACAATCGATGATCCTCACGAAATCTCATGAAGGAATCACAGGAGGACACTACGCAGGGAAAGAAACCACGCAAAAATTCCTTTGAGTTGGCCTTTGGTGGCCTACCTTACACAAAGATGATAAAGAGTATTACAAAGCCTGCGATGTATGCCAAAGAGTTGGGAAACCATCGAAAATTGATGAAATGCCACTAACACCACAACTGACCCTAGAATCATTTAAGAAATGGGCCATTGACTTCGTGGGACCTATAAACCCACCAGGAAAGCGCATAGGAGCAAGATACATAATTACAACAACATAGTACTTGACTAGATGGGCTGAAGCAAGAGCAGTCAAGGAATGTAGTGCAAATACAACTATGCACTTCATATTTGATGACATCATAACCATTTTTGGATGCCCAAAGATCCTTATGAGTAATCAAGGTACACATTTCATAAATAAAACAATTGAAGCCTTGACTGAGGAATTTGCAGTCTGCCATCAGAAGAGCACACCTTACCACCAACAAGAAAATGGGAAAGTGGAAGCATTCAATAAGATCTTGGAGATAGCACTGACGAATATTTGCAGTGTGAACATGGATGACTGAGATTTAAGATTACCAACAATACTATGGGCCTATAGAACCACTTGCAAAAAGATAACAATGCAGATCCCTTTTAAGTTGGTATATGGTCTCGAAGTCGTTGTCCCAATGGAATATTTGGTACCAAGCCTAAGGATTACTGCATTTACAGATATGGATGACACTAGAAATATTCAAGAGAGGCTTTCATAGTTGATCGAACTTGAAGAAGATATATTTATTGCAGGATTTCAGCAGCAGGTGCAAAAGGAAAGAGAAAATTCCTATCATGACAAGCACATCAAGAAGAAAGCATTCAAGCATGGTGATCTAGTACTAGTATATGACAGTAAGTTCATAAAACATCCTGGGAATTTTAGGATGCATTGGCTCAGGCCATATGATATTGCCTATGTTACAGAAGGAGGAGTTGTGCAGTTGAACACTTTGAAGGGAGAATGGAAGGCATGATTAGTGAATGGGAGCCGGTTGAAATTGTACTATGACAACCAGCTTCCTTGCAGTTCTAAGTAAAAGCATAAGGAAAAGGGTCTAGGTACCAGGTGCAGTTGAAACTAAATACCAGACACAGAAAATATAGTCTAAACAGGGAAGGAGATGAAGCATAGAGAAGAAAGAAAAAGCTGCATTGCGCAGTCTGAAGTCGAAGTAAAATAGAAGGGTCAGATCTGAAGTGCCTCAGGACAAGTCAAAGGTGAGTGTTGGGGTCCTATTGGTCCTTGGTTATGGAAATAAGAGAATCTTAAGGAAGAAAAGGCATAATGAAAACTACGCAGAAGACACAGCGACTGTTACTGGTTCGAAGTGAGCAAAGAAAAGAAAAGGCAGAGCGAAGTAGAAGGAGGCAAGTTGTTGGATGAGGATATTGAGGATGACAGATCAACAAGGAAGAAGGACCATGGACAACTCAGCAAGAGGAAAAATCCATTGTTGGATGCTTTGGAGCACCGCACGAGAAGGAAGGAAAGACAAGTTGGCGAAACCCTGAAAAGCAGGTCAAGTCGACCTAGGGTTTTAGACACCTAGGGTTTTGACACCTAGGTTTGGATCTAAGGATGTCGGTGAGTGATTGTAATGTATAAATAGAGGTCAAGAGGACCTGGGATGGGTTTTTGTTGTTGTTTTTGTTGGTTTTGTGATTGTTATTGTGTGATCAGGTGATCAACATTGGGTGAGAAAGAAGTGTTGAGTACGAGAGCCTTCTGTATTCTAAGATCTTCAACTGGGTGCAAAGATCAACCCTGCAGCTGGGTGTACAGGGAGGGGAGAGATAGAGAGAATAAGAAATAATATATGCTAGCTAAGAGCGTAGACAAGAACCATATGCTTCATATTAATACATTATAAAGAAGATTTTTGTGGGCGTAGCCCTAGAGAGAGGGTGAACCACGTATATATTGTATTGTGTGTGTGATTGATGCTATTTTATTTTTCCTTGATATACTGTTAGTTCATTACTGTGGTAGATCTGGTAGATGTGTGGAATAGATCTAAGATGATAAGTGATATATGCATGTTGTATTGTTCTAGTGTTGAATCCACTTGATAGTTCCCTTGGTTGTAGACATCTTTGTCCTACTATTGAAAAGTCAACAAGAAACATGTGTCTAATTTACTTTTCCCTTAAATAAATTGGACAATAAATATTAATCTATTATCTCATTTATAACTGAGTGAGTTGGAATTGTAATAGAATTATAAGTGTAGTTAAGTGAGTTAAGCTCAGTTGTACTAGTTGTGAATAAAATTTCACTAGTGAGAGTTCAGTGAATTAATTATTCATTAATTCACAATTAGTGAAATCACATGCAACTGAAGATTCACCATGGTTAACTACATGCATGTCAGATCTAGTGGAGACCCAGTTGAGATAATAGGTGAAAGGGACAGTTTGTCTATCAGTTGTGATTTGAGTGAAGTGAAGTCATGCAATCATGCATGCAGTGGATATGCTTATGAGCATGTGCAAACTAAACAATTTGAATTCATTTGTGAGAATTCTAATTTGTAGGGATTGCACAGAGGAGGCGGGCTATTTGGAGACAAAAATTGGCACATGTATTTGTTGAGTTTTGTATGATAGTGTGAGACGATTGTATTGTACCAAGAGCTCTTGGATTAGAGTTTTGTATGAGATTATTTCATGATCCATGATATACATAATATATGATAGTGGGGTTTTTAGCTTTATGCTTTCCCGGTAAAAAATTCTGTGTTATGTGTTCTTGATATTTCACTTTGTGATCGTGGTTTAATTTTCTGCAAGAATAATAGTAGAAGTGATTATGTATTTAACAGTGGCATATAATTGTTAGATCAGGAGAATTGCAAGAAATACTTCATTTGTATTGAAATTTCTACATGGTATCAGAGCCACAGAGCCACGGAAGTGAGGTGCGAACATAATAGTATTTTTGCAGGTCCCATCTCTAGCAGGGTGAAAACCTTAGTACTGCAAACTACACACAATTGTAGGAGCATAAATTCTCGCACCCTACTCAAAGGAGAGGTGTGAACTTCATTAATATTCTTGCAAGCTGCTTGAAGGAGAGGTGTGAACTTCCCTCACCCCACAGTGCATTACAATGTGAACTTTCTTGTGATTTTCGCAGGCTATACACTGGTAGGGTGCGAACTGCATCCAAGAGTTCATAGGCTAGACACTGGTAGGGTGCAAACTTCCCTCAGGTTGCTCTCAGGTGGGGTGCGAACCTCCTACGGTAAGAGGAATTGTAGCAGTTGAGTTTTTGTGGTTGGATAACATTCGAATTTGCAGGATTTTCTTGGTGCGACAGTTGATTCAAGATCGAAATGACTTTCAATGGATTGAGTTTGGAATATGCACTCGAGGGAAGCTCTAACTACATTTATTGGAAGGATAGGATGGAAGTAGTACTCGAAGACAATGGCTTGAAGGATTACATTGACAAAGATGTTCCTAAGATGGATGCGACATACACTGCAAATCTTGATTCATGGAAAAAGAAAGTGGCAAAGGCAAGGAGGATTCTATTGGAGGGAGTACGAGATCACATTGTCTCAAGTCTCCATGGGAAAACCACACCACATTCAATGTGGAAGTTTTTGACAGATCTGTTCCAAAACAACAACGACCATAGGAAATTGGCACTCAAAGATAAACTCAAGAAGATCAAGATGGAGAAGGGAAACACCATTCCAAAATATCTCATGAAGTTTGTCCAATGTCGGGATGATCTTGGAAGTGTGGGAATAATAGTTACTTCTGATGATTTGGTGAGCTTGGCTCTCCTAGGACTTCCCAAGAGTTGGCACAATTATCAAGACTCTATCAATGGAAGGGAAAATTTCCATATTGGGAACGACTATGGTCGGATCTAGTGCAAGAGGAGTTCAGGCGGAACACTAGAGATGGATCTTCATCAAAGCATGATGATGAAGAGGATTGTGCTTTGGCTGCTAAGGAAAGGAAAGGGAAAGAGAAGAAATTCCATTCAAAATCTGAGTCTAAAGTCAAGAAGCTAGATTTGTCCAAAGTGAAGTGTTTTCACTGTCACGAACATGGGCATCTCGCTACTAACTGTCTGCAGAAGAGGAAGAACAAGACGATTGTTGGAGCTGCAACTGGTGAGGCTCTTGTCTCGCAATTTGAACTTGATTTCTCTTTGATCGCATGCATGGCTTCAAGTGCATCAGGATTGGTGTGGTATTTGGATAGTGGTGCTTCCTACCACATGATGGGAGATAAAGAGTCTTTCAGTGACTTGGAGGAGAAAGATCTCAGAATGCATATAGAGATGGGTGACGATGGATGATACAGTGCGACTGGTATTGGTACAATTACCTTTCAGAGGGAGTTAGGTAAACCATTTCAATTGAAAAATGTTATGCATGTTCCAAGTTTGAAGAAAAACTTGGTCTCAGTCGCAATGTTGGAGGATAGAGGCTATGATGTTGTTTTCAGTGGTGGAAAAGCCTACCTGCAACATAAAGCAATGGGTCAAGTCAAGAAGATAGGGATTTGAGTTAAGAATCTCCACATGATGGAGGTAGATGGCTGCGGTGACATGGTGGGCACGGAAGAAAAAGTGGTGAGCCAAGACGAGGGTGAATTATGGCACAGGCGATTGAGCCATCTTCATCATGGAGCCTTGAAGATCATTCAATAAATATCTACTGGACTTCCAATGGGAACACTTTCTCAGTTAGATCAGTGCAAGGGGTGCACCTTGGGGAAGTATGTAAATTTTGCCTTTCATGAAAAAGAGAATCGTGCTTTAGTGATCCTGGAGAGAATTCACACAGACGTGTGTGGACCATTCTCGGTTGCTTCAACAACAAAACATAAGTATTATGTTATTTTTGTTGATTTTTTTTCTCATAAATGTTGGATATTCTTCATGCAGAAGAAGG
The DNA here is from genome assembly GCA_009831015.1 of Picea engelmannii. Classification (NCBI taxonomy): domain Eukaryota; kingdom Viridiplantae; phylum Streptophyta; class Pinopsida; order Pinales; family Pinaceae; genus Picea; species Picea engelmannii. The sequence goes on along the minus strand of ML804299.1, from coordinate 146,241 downwards.
ATCAAACATTCTCAAAGTTATATGAGTTTAAAGAATTGGTGGAGAAATATTCGGGGAAGCAAGTGAAGGCTCTAAGGAGAGATAATGGTGGATAATACATCTCTAATGAATTCAAAAACTTCTGCAGTAGAGAAGGAATTCGAAGAGAACTCACAGCGCCTCATAAACCACAGCAAAATGGGGTCACAGAGAGAAACAACATAACGATCGTGGGTGCAACACAAGTGATGTTGCATGATCAAGGCCTACCATTGCATTTGTGGGCAGAAGCATGAAATACTGCGGTTTATGTGAAAAACCGTTGTCCTCATAGAGTACTTGGCATGAGTACACCTGAAGAAGCTTTCATTGGTAAGAAACATGATGTTTCTCATTTTAAAATTTTTGACTCATCTATTTATTTGCATGTGACCAAGGATGCCAGGAAGAATTTGGAACCGACTGCTGAAGTTGGGATATTTGTGGGGTACACAGAAACACCCCATAATTATCGTGTGTATTTTCCGAACAGTAAGATGACTTTTATGTGACGGGATATAAAATTTGGTGAGGGGAAAGCCATGCAGTTGTCGCTTGAGAGGGAGCTATACTTGCATGCAGAAGAGGAAATGTTGGTTCCCAAAGATGAGTCTCAAGATGTGGATCAACCACATGAAGAGTTTCATGGAGTGGAGGAAACCACTCAAGCAGAGCCATCCATCAGAAATGGCAGAAAGCGCACCATGAAAGCTGACATATTGAGACTAGATGATGCACAGAATGTAGGAGCCCCTACTTCACAGTGCAGACAGAGACAGTCTCCTAATCGATTTCCTGGATACATGGATCTCATGAGAAAATGTATTGTCACTGAACCATCTTCCTTTCAGGAAGCAGTGTAGGATCCCACTTGGGTTGATGCTATGGTGGAGGAGTATGATTCCGTTGTCAAAAACAGTGCATGGGAAATTGCCCTAAGACTGGTCGACAAATCAGTGGTAGGTTCGAGATGGATCTACAAGGTAAAGAAAGTTGTTGATGGGAATGTGGAGAAATACAAGGCCAGGTTTGTGGCCCGAGGCTTCTCATAGATCGAGGGGATACATTATGATGAGACCTTTTCACCTGTCACAAGGTACTCTTTCATAAGATCCATCCTTGCACTCTCAGCGCAGATGGGTTGGTGCATTCATCAGATGGATGTAAAATCTACATTCCTCATTGTGATCATTGAGGAAGAAGTGTACATTGAGCAACCAGAAGGTTTTGAGACCTTTGATAGGGAATCACATGTGTGTAGACTCAAGAGAGCACTGTATGGGCTGAAGCAAGCACCTCGTGCTTGGTACACTTGGATAGACATCTATTTCGCTGGATTGGGCTTCACCAAAAGTGAAGTGGATACAAACCTATACCAAATTTTGGTCGAGGGTAAGCTCTTAATCATTGTTCTTTATGTTGATGATTTAATACTGACTGGTGATGAGCAACTGATACACTCATGCAAGGATGACCTTGCAAAGAAGTTTGAGATGAAGGATTTGGGCCTTTTTCATTATTTCCTTGGATTGGAAATATGGCAACGAGATGGTGAACTTTTTGTGTCTCAAGGCAAGTATGCAAGGGAGATACTGGGTAAGTTTCACATGGAGGGCTGCAAACCCATGGATACTCCTCTTCCAGGGAGGAAAGAGGATGCTACTTCTGTAGAGGTAGTGGATGCTACTATCTATCGACAATTAGTAGTTTCGCTAATTTATTTAGTGAACACGAGACCGAACATTTGCTATGTGATTAACCAACTAAGTCAAGCGATGGTTAAGCCTACCAAATTCTTTTGGAAGGCGAGTAAGCATGTCCTGAGATATATGAAGGGCACATCTGAGTATGGATTATGGTACAAAAAGATGGATGAGGTGAAGTTGCATGGCTTCATGGATGCAGATTGGGTGGGAAACCCAACAGATAGAAGGAGCACATCAAGGGGGATCTTTAGTATGGGATCTACAGTTGTTTCTTGGTACAGCAGGAAACAAAGATTCGTAGCACTTAGTTCAATGGAAGTGGAATACATGGCAGCGAGTCAAGCTGCATGTGAGGTTATCTGGATGAGGAAGATCTTGGTTGGTTTGTTTGGTTCTCATTTAGATCCGACAGTGATTTATTGTGATAATCAGAATTGCATTAAACTCTCGATTAATCATGTGTTTCATGAAAGATCTAAGCATATAGATATCCGGTATCATCATCTCAGATATTGTGTGTAGCGGAAGATCATGTTTCTTCAATACATTCCTATAGAAGATCAAGATGCAGACATTCTGACGAAGGTGCTCACTAGGAGAAAATTCGAATATCATAGAGACAGGATTGGGGTGAAGGATAATCCCTTTCTTGTTGAGAGGGAGTGTTGAAAAGTCAACAAGAAACATGTGTCTAATTTACTTTTCCCTTAAATAAATTGGACAATAAATATTAATCTATTATCTCATTTATAACTGAGTGAGTTGGAATTGTAACATAATTATAAGTGTAGTTAAGTGAGTTAAGCTCAGTTGTACTAGTTGTAAATAAACTTTCACTAGTGAGAGTTCAGTGAATTAATTATTCATTAATTCACAATTATTGAACTCACATGCAACTGAAGATTCACCATGGTTAACTACATGCATGTCAGATCCAGTGGAGACCTAGTTGAGATAACAAGTGAAAGGGACAGCTTGGCTATCAGTTGTGATTTGATTGAAGTGCACTCATGCAATCACACATGCAGTGGATATGCTTATGAGCATGTGAAAACTAGACAATTCAAATTCATTTGTGAGAATTCTAATATACAGGGATTGCACAGAGGAGGCAGGTTGTTTGGAGACAGAAATTGGCACATGTATTTGCTGAGTTTTGTATGAAAGTGTGAGACGATTGTATTGTATTGAGATCTCTTGGATTAGAGTTTTGTATGATATTGTTTCATGATCCATGATATACATAATATATGAAAGTGGGGGTTTTAGCTTTACGCTTTCCTGGTAAAAACTTCTTTGTTATTCGTTCTTGATATTTCACTTTGTGATCGTGGTTTAATTTTCCACAAGAATAACAGTAGAAGTGATTCTATATTTAACAGTGGAATATAATTGTTAGATCATGAGAATACCAGGAAATACTTAATTTGTATTGAAATTTCTACACTTGTAACCCCCCCATAGCTGCTCCAGGTGAGACTGCATCTGCTTCTCAGGTATAGCTGAAAGGGCTAGTAGTTAGGGCTTGTTGGTGCATTTTTGGAGTTGAACCTTGGGTCTACCCCTAATCCAACAAAGATACTCTGAAGTGATAATGAATCTGTTGTCCATTTCGTCGAGTCTACTATGTGTAAACCTGTGAAATCTAAAGATCTCTTTGAAGAAAAACTCTACCCTATGCACTGTGTTGTATTCTATAGTGATCACAAGAAAACTCTCCAAGTTGGTCAATCTGTTGACCCCTACAAATATGTCGTCCTTAACTTGAGCCTTCAGAGGGCCTGTAATGAAGTCCAAGGATGAGATTTCCCATGTCTGCTTTGAAGTGGGAAATGGCTGAAGTAACCCTGCTAGAAGAGTCTGCTCTGATTTGTTCTACTGACAAGTTACACACTCACTGATATGTCTCATCACATCCCATTTGATACCCTTCAAAGAGAATCTCTCTCTAACCTACCTATAGTTTTTGAAAAACCCATGATGGTTTTCTAGTGGGGAGTCATGTACTGCAACTAAAATATTCTTGATGAGACATGATCCTGCCACTAGGTAGACTCGGTCTTTGTAGAATATGATGTCATCCATGAATCTCAACCTATCGTCTTGTACCTTCCCCTTTAATACCTCACAGGAGAACTCATTCTTGTAATATTCCACTAACAAGTGGGATTTCCAATTTGTTGAAGTCTTCATCAAGGAACAAGTTGTTGGTCTCCTAGATGGTGCATATGTTGCTTCCCCATGCCAGAATACCCTCTCCATCCTCTTCATCGACGCTGTCCTAGGTGGCCGTGTTGACATACCCCTCAGTACAATCTTCTTCCCCTCATTGTCTCTGAATCCCATCTCAAGGGTTTGGTAGTTGGTAGAAATATTTCCCAAGGTGATCAACCATTGGAATCCCAACACCACATATATGTTAGCTAGGTCAACTAGATAGAATGTATCTCTCATGGTGTAGTTACCTAACTTCACCTCCAAGTATGGAAATTTTTCCAAACACCCCACCATGTGGCCATCTACTACTGCAACCTCAAATTCCTCAAAATCCTCTGTCTATAGTGCTCACCTAGATACCCACACAACGTCAATGAAGTTGTGGGTTTTCCCACCATCTACCAAGGGAATGGCCCGCTATCCCTAAACAATCCCTTTGATCCTAAGGGTGTCATACCTAGGGACTCTAGAAAGGGTCGCTATAACTCCCTTTGTTGGTGCTCGTATATTAAACTCTTTGTGAGGTTGGGGATTTACCAATGGTTTTTCCCCTCCTGGTGTCGATGGTATCCTTGGAGGATGATCCTCATGAAATGGCTCCTCCTCTGAGCTAGTGGACTCACTGTCATGTGCCTGACCACCCTGTTCCTCTTCATGATTATCTGTGGCAACCTCATTATCATGGATTTGTCTCTTGCCCATGCACCTATGGTCGGGGACCCATGGATATTTGAAGGTGAAGCATAGCTTCCTCCTCATAAAATCACACCTTGTAGCATCATCCAACTTCTCCTTACCCTTCCACTCTCTGAATTGGTTTCCTATCCTAGTCCTCCTATGGCACAACGGGTTTGGAAAAATTTTTAGTCTTCGACGTTGAGTTTGTTAGATATCTTGTGCGTAAAATGGCATCCTGCAAGGTGTGAGGCCTATATTCCTTCACCCATCCTCTCAAGGGTTCTGTGATCCCCTCCGTGAAAAAAATAATCAACCTGGGCTTTGCGATATTTGTCACTGCCATTGCTACCCGCTAAAACTTTGTGATGAATGCCTCTGTTGTGCCAGTTTGTCTCAATTGAGCTAGATCCCTCCTACCAAACCTTTCCATGAGTCTGTCTGTGAACTCCCTATAGTAACTGATGTGATTGTGACCCAATGTAACCAGTCCATGATGCCACCACTCATGTGCCTCACCCTCCAAGTGTAGGGTAGCGAAACTGATGGCATTTGTCTCGGTCATCTAGTTGAGCTTGTAGTACCTGTCTAGATTTTGTACCCAAACTCTGGTAGTGCATTTGGACGATCCGTCAAAAGAAAGTATGGTTAGTTTACCAAATTTCTGGATGAAATCTAAGTTATTCCTATGTTGATGTTGTTTTCCTCCTATCCGAGGCTCTCTAGGATGGTTCATGAGTCTGAGTCCACAATACTCGACCAGGGTCATGTCCTGATGGAATTCATGACCAAATGTTCTTAAAACATATAAAGATCATATAAAATATATAAAAACATACCTCTTCTTTTCAACAATTAAATATCAATCATCTTCTTCTTCATCCATATCAACATTTGTATCAGCATCTGGTTCAAAATTGATATTGGTGAAAGGCTCATTCATATCAACATCATCATCAACGTCATTTTTGCTAATATAGTTATCGATATTGTCAATGAGATCATCATCTCCTACATTTGGATGATAAACTTCTTCAACTTCTTCAGCTGACACATCGACTAAATGAGCCACCTACTCATGATATGCATAATCATGATCTTCTTCCTCGTTATTATCTTCATCCTTGGCTACATGATTATACTTTACTGGTCTTCCTCTTGGATCATATCTAACAATGTATGACCAACCTGTTGTATCAGGTACCTTTGAGTAAAATACTTGCTCACATAGACTTGGAAGAACATAAGGCTCCGTACCCGGTTCAAATTTCGTTGTATTAACCATGGTAAATCCATTATCATGCTCAATAATAGTTCTTTTAGGATCACGTTCATGCATCCGTAGCCTGTACCATTTAACCTAAAAAAAATATATTTTAAAGGAATTAAAATCACACTCAATTATATCCTCAAAATTCCCGTAGTACCTATTCTCAGTTTCTTCTGGATTTCTGTCACTTCTAGAGGAAATGTTGGTGACCTTAAACACTATAGTTATCCCACAATCCAAGGTTTTCATCTTATCATCCAACATTTTGATATGAAATTTACGACCATTACACCACATAGCCTTGTGATGTTTCAACTGCAACATGGACAACAAGTAAAAAATACATTTCCAATTAATAAAATTCATATAGGACTTAGTAAATATATATTTCAAAAATTAAACAAACCAAATACATTGAAAAATTGGGAAATAAATAGGAAAATGTGGGTTAAAAATTTACTTGCCTGTGTATCATTTAAACCAAAGGATAAATCAACTTCCCTTGATGTAAGATCATGAAATTGATCTAGATGATGATGCGATGTTTTAATCATCTTACTCACCCCTTCTCATGATAACCTACCGAATTATTCTTCAGTATATTCTATCCAATGCTCCAACCAATCAAGGTTGTTTGCAATGTATAACTGTAAAGCATCCCACTCTCGAGCAACTATATGATAAAATAACAATTTAATATCATTAATTAGTTATTGTTAATAAAGGAATAATTTAATATAGTTCAATATTGAGGAACAATATAATAAAATAAAATTGGAAAAATAAATGTGTAATATATTAAATCTACGTCAACATCTAATAATTACCATTCACAGTCCTCATTTTACCTTTCCCCAATAGGACCTCCCCTTAAAATTTGTTGATGGAGTCGAGATTCCAAATGCGAGGCAGATTCATAATTTATGCTAATTTAGATATATATTGACTAATATACACCATGCATTGATATACCATATATCCCTCAACCATAAAACCCTTCGGACGTGATCTTTGTCTAACAAAATCCTTCAATGACTTCAACTGCCTCTCCACCATCCACATCGACCTTGTGTGTACTGGTCCACATAATTCAATGTCCTCAACTTGGTGTATGAGGTAGTGTTCTTGTGCATTGAAAAATGTTGGAGGTAGATATTGTTGCATTTGACACATTAGTTGGGGAATTTCTCTCTTCCAATACCTTATATCTTCTTTATGGATTTCTTTTGATGATAGCCACCTACAAATGTTGATGCAATAAAATAATATCAAGGCATACATAAATTTGTAGATAAAACATAATATGTCAATAAGTTATGCTACAAATCACATAAGAAGTACATTTTCCTTTTAAAACATTACTTACCTCATGTATTTGCCAAGTACATAAATAATTTGTTTTATGTTGTTGTCAAAGTCGTCTGGGATAGATAAAGGTAGAACATATTGTAACAAAAAACAAATAATTATTATTTGTTTCCAAAAAATGCATACCAATAAGGAAATATATTATAACCTACTAATTAACTTAATGAATGTATGCCCGTCATGTGTTTTAACCCCACCAAAATCACCTTTTTCGTTAACATATTTTGTATGTTCGACGAAAACCCTGTCGGAAACCTAATTTTTTGAATGACCTCTTTTACAATATTTCTCTTATTCTCTGTCAATAACCAAGGAAGACTAGTATTATGTTCATGACCATCACCATTATAATTAATAATAACACTTTGCAATGCATGATTAGCTTCCTGGATGTCACAACAAATCTTTCCAATTCACTCTTAGTCCTTCCATCTAATATTCGCCATAATAATTCTGTTATGTTCTTCCCGATATGCATTGTATCAAACAAATGAACTATTTGTAGGTGCTCGTAGTATGACAATCTACTGAATTGCATTGAGTAATTTTTCATTCCTCGTGGAAGCCCATTCATGCCTTAACGACATTCATGAAACATCAACAAATTCAAAATTAAAACTAATTAATTAAACAAAATGAAATTAATACTAATGAAATTAACCAATGATTTATATAATATGTCATACATAAATAATTTGCATACCTTGACAATTTCTAATATATTCCAACTTCCATAGGAGAGGTGTCATTCTTCGTGGTTTTTTTCCATTCTCTTCTTTACCATTGAATTTTTCTTTGTCTGTAGTTTGATAACTATGGTTCTTAGGCAGAAAGTGCCTATACTCATCAAACACTTCCTTTCCTAAACTCCTTGAACGATGAGATTTTATCCTGGGACCACAAATTGGGCATGAAAATTTACCCTTTGTTTGAAGACCTACAAGATATATGAATTAATGTAGCGTCGAATTAGAGTTACAATTTAAAATAATTCATGATATTTTCAATAAATATATATAATATTAAATCACAAAATAAAGTAACAATATACCACAAAAATGTGTTAACCTGAGAGCATCATGAATTTTCGATGATAGTATTCCATGGAATTGAAATCGTTTTTCCCTATTGGTCTAGAGATGTCATACATAGTGACACAAGCCCATAACTTCAACAAATCATCGATAAGAGGCTCAATATATACGTTCATATTTTTAACCTGGTACTTACCTAATTGGTTCAACATACTGCATGATTAATTATACTTATCTAGATGTTGTTATATATAAAATAAATAATTACCATGCATGAAACAAAGAAACAAAATATTTTGTCATACTTTAAAGAAAATAAAAGATAATTAAATACCTAGAACAATCATTTCCAAAATTTTGTTCTCTCTCTTGATCAACATCCAAGGAGGAAGGTTATTGCTTATAACAAAAACAAGCCACATTGAGTATGTAGAACGAAGCTCTCCAAATGGATTGACACCATCAGTTGCCAATAGAAGTCTAACATTATGAGGTTCTTCTTTAAAAATTGGCCAATTTTCTTCAATTTACTTCAATGAAGAACCATCTGCAGGCATTCAAAGAACATAATATCGACTTCTGTTCTTTGCATGGAAATCAATAAATTGTGTTATACTTTGGCACCTGAACAACCATTGGAAACGTGGAATTATCAGAATATAACGAAGAACTTTGCGAGGCACCTTATTGACGCTTTATCGATTCGATATCTACTTATTTGACATTGTAGGCATTCATTTTCTAATGCATATTTTCCATAGTATATGATATGATCATTAGGACATGCAACAATTTCTTGATAGTCCATTCCAATTTATTTCATAATCATGGATATTTTTCGATATGTGCGTGGAAAAATATTTGATGTCGGTAATAGAAATTCACCTAAAAATCTACAAAATTCAAAACAATAAGTCAATGTAAACAATATTAATCATTAATAGTGCATACATACTAATTTACAAATTATAAAGCAATAACAATATAGGAAAAAATTGAACCTTTTAAGTATTTGTGAACATGCATGCATAAATAATTAACAAATTAAATACCTTAGTATCTCTATGAGGCATGTGTTTGATAAACCATTGAAAACCTTCAAGTTCACCATCAACAATATAGCATATAAAAGATTTTTTGTTGAGAATTCATAAAGAGGTTGACGTGACTTCTCGAGTAGAGGATCAACATCATGACTATCATCTTAGTTGTCCTCATCCATTGGAGCAAATGTTTCTTGGATCAATCTATGTATCTCATATTCCTAATTTGAATCACTAACGTTATCTCCATCCATATCATCATTAATAACTTGATCAACATATTCAATATTTTGATCTCGAATTTCATCACCCTGTAAAGGAGTATTTCTACTAGTACTTGGCAAATAACTCTCTGGAGGTCGACATTTTGGGGGCATCGTCTATATATTTAAAAAAAGTGTATAAAATTTAGTGTGTATAGAAAATATAAAAATCTCGATAAGAAATATTACTAAAATTCATGACATGATGATTATTACAGAGAATACATTAAATATTGAATCCTCTTACCAAGTGATGATATTCATAACCCCCTTCGGCATGCCCCTTCTCCCTACAATGTCTTTCAGTTGTTGTTAGTAAAAGTATTTTTATTTTCAATCCCATGCAATCATAGCAAGGGAAATAACATTTTCCATCGCCCCTCGCCACTAATGCCACTGTTAACCGAGAAATCTTCCAGTTATTTTCGTTCATAGTGAAAAATCATTGTACTGACAAGTAATTGTATTACCTACATGATACCAAACAATAAGTTTTCAAACTTTTATATTTTAGCTACTCCTTTCGGTTATGATATGTTTATTTACAGTGACCTACAATCCTCACAATTATTTCTTCTAAGACATTTTGACATGCTTTTTTATTATTATTATCGATTAACTATTAAGATCAATATGCTTCAATTTGTACTTTAGAGTAGTGTGTACTGAATCACCATGGAAACTAATTACACACCATTTAACAAAAGTGGTCAAAATTTCTCAAATTTGAATCACTCGACACCATACACTAGCCTCTAAGTTGTTTTGTAGAGAAAATGTCAATCTTTGAAATTCACCACTAGAAAAAGAATGCCAACCACTTGTCATCCAAAATTGGGTTGGGTTGGTTTAAATTATGACGTGTTGATTTGCAGCTACATACAATGGTCACAATTTTATGCTACTTACAATGGTCACAGTTTTATTTTCTAAGACACTTTGGCATGTTCTCATTTTTCATTGTCTGACTAGTATATTTCATCATATTATCGTAGATTTCTTCATGAAATTTTTATATTTTAGCTACTCCTTATTAATAGTGTATAAACAAGTTATATCAACTACAAACTAGAGTTAATCAATACATCTAAAATTGTGTGTGATTATAAAAAATTGAGAGAAACAACATCACATAAGAATACAATGTTATATGACTAACCTAACCTAATACTAGACTAAAAATATGACATTAATATATATAGGCACAACATCATAGTAACACAACATTTAGAGAGCTAACAAGGTCTCTAAGGGATAGAATTAGACTTAAGAGGATTTTTTTCCACTTTCTATTTCAAACATTAGTCCAACCGGTAAATTTGTTATGATTTGGTGGTTTTGTAATAAGTATTAAATTTACATAAGGAATTGTAGGCTCAAATTAATCTAGATTGATAATGACATCCGTTTTTAATGTTTGAATTGACATATTGATGGAGTGATTTTCCCTCTTCTTAAAATACTTCTGTGGAAAATATTTTTCTTGACATTTCACATGAATTTCCATAGAATATACTAACTAGATCCAAAAACCAATGACATGAAATATGGTACTACACATATAATATATTATCAAGGAAAAAACAAGCTACATGAAATTTCATTTGAACAAAAATTTACAAGTTAAATGAGTACATCAATTAAAAAACATACTAACCTTGCAAGTTCAAAATCCAATCTATGTAGATCGAGAATTGGATTTGTTCAACCGATGGATGAAGGAAAAAATAAACATCTCAAACAAAATCCATGAATAGTGTCGCAACTATAGAAATTGTGTTGCAAAGTCTCTTAAAGTCAGGTATATATAGATCAACTAGTCAACTAGCCATTAGCAAATGTTTTTTGAGATAGGAAAAATTTTCGTGGAAATAGCAACGAACGTTCATGGAAATAGTGATGGAGTTTCGTGGAAATAAAGATGAAAATCCCGCCCAATTTAAAAAATACTATTCGTTGCAATAGCGCCAAACTTTCGTGGCAATATCACGAAAATCCCGCCCTATTAAAAAAAAAAACATGAAAATAATGGAAACGTGGAAACATTTCGTGGAATAATCCGCCCATATGTAGTAGTGCTTGATAATGGATCTCAAACAAACCTCATTTATGAATACACTGTCAATAAATTGCATTTGGAAACCACTCCTCATCCTAAACCATATCCTCTAGGATGGATATGTGACAATGCCAAATTGCATGTGACAAGAATATGTAAACTTAGATTTTCCATCACTGCAAACTTTATAGATGAGGTAGAGCTTGATGTTATTTCATTGGATATTTGTGGTATTGTGTTGGTAAGCCCATATTTATATGATAGGAGAGCCATATTTCATCATCATGAGAAAAAATATCATTTTTTTTTAAATGTAGTTGAGTACATTGTTAGAGCACATACAAAGAAGTTGAATTTGTCACTTGTAAATGATGGCCAAATGAAGAGATTAGTCAATTATAGTAAGAACTTTGTACTCTTGATGATCAAACCCAAAGACAATGTTGAAAAATAATATTTCCAAGGTTGTGATGCAAAGTTAAAATCTGATTTATATGAGGTTGTTAACTAATATGATGAGATGTTTCAGGAACCAAAAGGATTGCCTCCTAAAAGAGGTATCCAACATGAGATTCAATTGCAACAAGATTGTCCTTTTCCAAACATTGGTATGTACAGGATGTCAGTCATGGAAAATGATGAAAACAAAAAAAAAATCCGAGAGTTGCTTGACAAAGGGGTTATCATGCCAAGAACATCTCCATGCGGGTCACCAATTGTTTTGGTACCAAAGAAAGATAGTACATGGTGCATGTGTGTAGATTTCCGAGCCTTGAACAAGATTATGATAAAGAATCGTTATCCTCTTCCTAGAATTGATGATTTGCTTGATTAATTGAAATATGCTAAGTATTTTACTAAGTTTGATTTGAGAAGTGGATATCATCATATTAGGATTGTTGAAGGAGATACATGGAAGATAATGTTCAAAACAAAGAAAGGTTTGTTTGAATGGATGGTTATGCCATTTGGGCTTTGTAAGGCTCCTGCTACATTCATGATAGTTATGAATGATGTTTTAAGGCCTTTTCTTGATGATTGTGTAATTGTCTACTTGGATGACATATTGATATTTAGAAAATCTCGTGAAGAGAATGTTATGCATGTGAATCAAGTTTTAGATGTCTTGAAGAAATAATTTTTTTTAAAGATGTCTAAATGTGAGTTTGGAAATACATCACTTTTCTACTTGAAACATATTGTTGGAGGAGGAGAATTGAAAATAGATCCTTCAAAGGTCAAAGTCATTTTGGATTAGTCCAAGCCCAACAATGTAACAGAGGTAAGAATATTTTTTGGAGTAGCCCAATATTGGAGAAATTTTATTGTTAACTTCTCTTTAATTGCAGCTCCATTACATGCAATGACAAGCATCAAGCAAGTTTTCCAATGGGGATGAAAGAAACAAAAATATTTTGATGCATTGAAGGAGAAGATTAGTTCAACTCTAGTTATTTCGCTTCCTAATTTGAGACAACCATTTGAGATACAAACAGCTGCAAGTAATTATACCATGGGAGCAGTCTTGTTGTAACATGGTAAGCCCATTTGTTTTCATTCTGAAACGTTTAATGGTGTTGTGATTAATTATCCTACATATGATAAGGAGTTGTATGCATTGGTGAAAAGTGTGAAAAAATGGAAACATTATTTGTTGGGAAAAGAAACTATTATTCACGTAGATCATCAACCATTGCAATACTTGCAATCATAAACAAAGCTACAACAAGAAACACACTTTAGATGGATGGGTTTTCTACAATAATTCCACTTGGTTGTCAGGTATAAGAAAGGAATTTATAACAAAGTTGTTGATATGCTATCTAGGCCTATTGTTAGTGCTTATGTTATTATTAAGAATAATTCTACCATGCATGAGAGCTATGTTGAGCAGTATGCTTTAGATGTTGATTTTAAATAGGTTTATGCAACTTTGTGTCATTCTAACCAAGTTGAGGAATTGGATTACCATGTGCATGATAAGCTTTTGTATCATCTTGGAAAGCTATGTATTCCACATGGTGAAAGAGTCAACATCATAATGGAAGCACATCATTCTCTTATTGTTGGCCACTTTGGTGTAGGCAAGACGATGGCTAATTTGAAAAGGTATTGTTGTTGGCCTAAAATGAATGAAAGTGTTTCAAGATATGTAAGAGGATGTTCTTTATGTGCTACAAGTAAGCCTAGCAATACAAATTTGGGATTGTATACTCCACTTCCATATCCTTCTCATCCTTGGGAAAGCATTTCCATGGACTTTGGAGGAGGTTTACCTATGTCTAAAAAGAATCATGATTATCTTTATGTTGTGGTTGACCGTTTCAACAAAATGTGTATTTTGATGCCTTGTAAGAAGCAAGTTACAGCTGAAAAAATGACACAAAAGTCATTTCAACATGTATGGGTACATTTTGCGTTTCCCAAATCCATTATTTTTTATCGATATTCTCGATTTATTGGGAACTTTTGGTCAAGGTTATGGGAACTCATGGACACCAAGTTGAAAAAGAACACAGTATTTCACCCACAAACTAATGGTCAAACAAAAGTGGTGAATAAAACAGTAGTACATATTCTTCGTGGTTATTGCAGTAAACATCCTAAGCTTTGGGATGAGAACCTACACTATATTCAACATGCTTATAAACGAGCTAAGCATTCATAGAATCAAACATCTCCATTTGAGGCATGTTTTGTTTATTTTCCAAAATATCCTTTAGATTTGATATTTGGGAAGGATATTTCTATTGATGGTCATTATGACATTGATAGAGAAAACAATTTCAATAAACAAATTCAATTGGTTCATCAAATGGTACAAGAACAGTTGGAAAAGAGCCAATCCAAGTACAAGACAAGACATGACAAGCATCATGTTGATCACAGTTTCCAAGTTGGAGATGAAGTTTGGATTTGCATTAGAAAAGAGAGGCTTAAGGAGAAGGTAAAAACATGAAACAAATTATATATGGACCTTTTAAGATTCTTTAAAAGATTGGTAACAATGCCTTCTGTTTGGATTTGCCTCCTTATATGCAAATGTATGCAGTTGTTAATGTTGAGAATTTGAAATTGTATCAGCCTCCTTTGATTGATGATCAAGGAGATCATGTTGAGATTCCTTCCATAGATGAATTCTCGCTAGAATATCTTTCATAATTGCACGAGGATACAATCCTTGACAGAAAGATAAGAACTCCAAAACGAGGGAATGTGGAATACCTTCGTGTTGGTCTCAAAGGAACAAATCCAAGAAAAGATAAATGGATTGAGGTTGGAAAGGTGAGGGAATTGTACCCTCATCTTCATATTGAATGAAAGTAGTCTTTTGGAGGTCCAAAAGCTTCCCAATGGGGAGGAGTGATCCAGGGATAAAAAATGCTCAAAAATCAAAGTGCTCAGATTTTCTCAAAAATGGATTCATTATATAGATCTCAACCTCACGATCCCAAAACAACTTGAGCGGGCTCAAACAAAGTTTGTATGAGAGAGATATTTCATTTTGTATGTTTTCCCAAACATGAAAAATGTTGAGCGTATAGTCTGTATAGGCCACATGGCAACTGACCATATGAGCGTACAATATGACATGGATATGTGACATGTCAGGTGATTTGGCAGCTGATTTTGAAAGTGGTGGACATAGACCAATCTTGGTCTTACATGTGGCATGTATCATGGAGAATGAAAGGGTGCCATGTGACCCAGCCAGGGGCTGCCACGTGGCACCCCCTTGTTGTAGTGTAAGTTTTTTTTGAATTCCGCGGGGGTCGAACCCAGGACCTCCGGAAAGGGCATAGTCTTCACATAGGCTGGGCCACCATCCCGCCCTCACATGAGTCTTAACCACTATACATTCAATTTTTTATTTAAGTTTGAATTGAATGTTGGTTCGGGTAGAAAAGGATCAAGGCCTAGACCCAACCGATGGACAAAAAATTTAGCACATGACCATACGTGTGGGGAACCAATGGTTAATCATGGCAGGTGTCAGTGTTAGTTTGACGCCAGGCCACATGGGGGCCATGCATGCGGGATCTCTGCTAGACAAGGCGCTGACCTCCCTAACGGTGCGACAATTTCTCTTGATTTTCGGAAGGCACGTGGTGTTGGGTTTAGGAACGGGAAAACACACAGAGCCAGGTGTAGTCACACAGAGGATTTTTGGCAAACAAAGACAACAAATTATTGGGAAAAACTTTCAGGAAGTGTATTTTTCTCAATATTTGGCCAAACCAGGTGCATGAAGAGCCCATCTAGGGGTTTTTAGACATTCTGGAGCCATTGGAACCATCTATTTTTCATTCTGATCATTGTAAAGAAATAATTTTAACACTTTGAGAATATAATAAAAATGATCTATTGGAAGCTGGACCAGGAGATGTAGCCCAAGAGAGGGGTGAACTCCTTTATCATTTTGTTGTGTTATTTGCTTGTTTTGATGGTTTCTTTTTTATGTTGTTCATTTTAAGTAAAAACTCATTAAGTTTATGTGCTTGCAACTTGATCCAATTTCCTAAGACACATACATATTCCACTTGCAAATTTGTATACACAAACCTTTTTCATTTTCAGATCAAAAGGGAATTTTGTCATACATGAATGTGCCCCATGGGGTAGTGAAGGTTGTTTTTTCCTTTTCTTCTTCAAGCACTACTATTTGGTTGTATCCATAATATCCATCTAACATGGAAATTATATGGGTACCTACTACCCTTTGCAAAATATGGTCCATCTTAGGAAGTGGATAGTTGTCTTTCAACAAACATCTGTTTAGGTTGTTAAAGTATACACATAAGTGTATTTCTCCATTCGTTTTCCTGAAAGGCACCAAGTTGGCCACCCAATATGGATATATCAAGGGAACAATGATTTTAGCATCAAGCATCCTTTTCAATTCTTTTTCAATAATAGACATTAGAAGAGGATTAAATTTTCTAATTTTTTTCCTAAATGGATTTGAGACCGCCTTCATAGGAATCTTGTGTTGAATGATGACAGTATCAAAGGTATTCAAATCCCCATAATACCACGCACAAATATCATAATTGTTTTCATAAGGATGACATACCTGTCTCTCTGCTGATTTGGAAGTGCTTTGGATATTTTGACAATTTTGGGATTTGTAGTTGTCCCAATATTGCAGTCCACAACCTCTTGTTCCTGATTTTTCATGACATATTTCCTAAAGACATAATTGTTGTTAAAAATCCTCTCCAGTGGCACTGAGACCCTTGGAATATGATTTTTTTTTAGCTTCACAATGTTGTGACCAACCACCTTGTTTAGAAAAGGAGGTGCATGTTTATTTTATGTTTCATCTTCCTCATTCTCTTGATCAATGAAGATATTTGAGAATTCTTCAATGGTTTGAAAAAATCTCTTGAGCTACAGGTCATCACTAAAAACCTGTCAGTGCTTAACATTACATGGTATAGTTGTCTTATGCCTAACCTCCACCTCATATTTGACATTTGGACCAATAAGAGGCCTAAAGGTACTCACAACTAGGGATAAAGAATCTTCCCTCTGATTGGCATCTCTGGGGATAAAGGAAATATTGAATGCTAGAATGAAATTGTCAACTAAGTCCCATAAATAATTTTTGTACTGTCTAAACCTCAATTGATTTGTATAATAAATGTCCTTCACCTGATTGACAATTAGCTTAGAATCACCAAAGACTGCCAATTTGTCAATGTCCATGTCTTTAGCAACCTTCAACCCCTGCACCAAGGCCTCATACTCTGTTATTTTGTTGGTTGTTTCAAATTATAGTTTGTATGAGAGTGTAACCACCTCCTTTGAAGGGTTAATGAGGACTATACCAGCACTAGAACTCTCCTTTGAATATGAGCCATCAAAGTCCATCTTCCAGACTTCATTTCCTTGTTCTACCATTAGCTGATTTCTACATTTGCTAACTGATATTTCTAGAACATCATCATTTATATGAAACATATAAGGCCCAATTTCATCCTCAACATCATAAATTGGATGGTAACCTAGATTCTGATGATCACTCACAATGTATGCCAACCTGACTTCTCTGTATAATATTTTGTGTTCTCCTCCGAAAACATGGATGGTCACATATGTGATATACATATGTAGAGATATTCCTACTTTCTTGGCCCATGTCATGGATAAAATCATACCAAAATTTGGGGGTATATTAGCTACAACAATATCAATAACTATACTTTTCATGGGCAACTGAGATAGAGAAACAATTAGATCTTTAATTAATCTCAAGCATTTAACCTTTTTGGAATAAAAAGAGTAAAGGTATTGGTATGGCTTGGTGATTTATAGCCCCAAATCCTCCATAACAACCTTAGGAATGACATTATGAGAGGCCCCTGAGTCCATTAGGAAATTACGTAGGATTTTTTCATGGGCATTTAGGGATATGTAAAAAGGTGGGGAAGCATTAGACCCATCTTCAATGTGTGGGCCAACATTGATAACATGATTCTCATCCTGTATGTTTATTACATCAGATGATACAATAGAAACATGTGGTTTCAAAAACTTCATGATAGAATTCTTGAAAGGATCATTTTTTAGTAATTCTATCAGAGGTACAAGGATCTTTTTATTTTTCTTAGCTCATGCTCTATGCTGAAAGGAGTTGGTTGTCTATCTGCCTCTTTTACCTTTAGAACAAAATGTATAGATGGTTGTGGCTGATCAACTTTTTTTTATGTATCTTTGTTTGGACCTTCCTTGGGAGGAATATCTGATTTTTTATTCTGAATATGTGCATTTGTTTTTGGAGCCCCTCGCTTAGGCCTTAAATCATACTTCTTTTGGGGCTAACTTTGAAAGATTTCTTCTTAATTTACATCATCATTAAATTGGTTTGAAAATTGGTAGATTTAATAATCCTATTGTGTTAGATGACTAGGATGAAGATCAATTTCATTAAACAGTACAACAAAATCATCTCCAACATCATTCTCCACATCCATGTCTTCAACTTCATTGTTATGGAAAGGAGGAACTAATCTCTGATCTTCAACATTTCTCCTTTCCCTCTGCATGACCTGAGGGACATTGTTAGGCCTTCTAAACTGATTTGTGTTTATGTTTTGAACATCCTCATATTGTCTATTTGGCTTCTTGGTTTCCCATTTAAGTTTAGTTATCTATGAAGTTGGGGATTTCAAGGTTCTGGTCACCTCATCTAGCTTTGGGTTATATTTCGCTGGGTTGGACGAAGAAGGAATCTCTTCCCTCTGCTTATTTTTGTCCCTATCTATTTTTTTCTTCAATTTTTATGATTCTAGGATGTTAGAATCAACCTTTATGTCTACCTCTTACATAGACAAAAAAGTGGTGGACCTCCTCTCCCTTAACAGGAGAGAAAATTCAACATCAAATGCATTTGAAAATGTGATCTTAGTTGAAGCTTCAGTGGTATTAATCTCATCATGTATCTTGGTATACATATTATTGAACATATTAGTGAATTTTGATACAGACTCACCATTTTTCCTTCTTAAATCCCCAAACTCAATTGTGTAGTACAGGTAGTTTCTCCTATCTCCCCATTTTTTTAGAAAATACTTATCCAATGCCTCAATACCAGTGATAGAAATTGGATTTAAATGACGAAACCAGTTCCTTACCTCTCCATCGAGGCTCTACACAAACAACCTCATCCATGCATCTACATGTTCTATGTTAAAGTTGTATGAAAAAATGTAAAATGATACCAGATGTTCTTCAACAATCATCTCTCCCTCACCATTGTATCTCACCAAATATTTCATGTAGTCACCTTTGGGAAAGTCATTTAAGTTTTAAGACAACAACAAAGGGGCATACCTGGCTATAATGATGGCTTCCATCCTGTTGACAACCATGTTTGGGATAACTGAGCTTTGAGGCTGAGGAGGAGATGTGGGTGTGGTTTCTTGAGAAGATTATGAGGCTAATTACAATGGTTTTTTCAAAAATAACAATCTCATACTACCTTTTGTTGAGGACAAGGGAAGCCTTTTCATATGTAGACTTTCATTTGGATGGAAAGGGGTGTCTCTGAGAAAGTGTGGAATTTCTTAGTTGCCTCTCTGGATCAAAATTTGGTGTTTGACCATTCAGGTCAAGGTTGAATTTTGAGGCTTTAGTATGCCTAGGATTTTATTTCTTGAATTCCCTCTTGGTAGCCATAACTCCTTAATATATTTTCATTCTATGGAGTCACTAGGTGAAAGATGGCAATCAGTTTGGTGTTTGATCTTTGTTCACCATCAAATATAAGATCTAATCAATGTCATTCTCCCAGGGAAAGATATGTCATTACTCTGTTCCTTGGAAAAAGTGCTAGAAGATGTTGGTCCTAAGGTCTACACCTAACTACTAAATGACAAAGATAAGACACCTCAAGTGTTGAAATGATTGGTTTTTATAAATTAAGTTTGTTGGTCAGTTGAGAGATAGGTTTTCAAGGGTAGAGACATGGTTGGATTGTTCAACAATATCACTTTAAGGTTTCCCTTAGCTGGTGGCATGCAAATTTGGTGAGCAGGTGAAGATATGAAGAATAAAACAAAGGAAATACATGGAATCACACAATTTGTTTCTTTTTGTATGAAATTTTAGACTTGAAATAATATTCCAGATATAAAACATGTATCTTGACACAAATCATCCAAAAAAGGTTGTATTACAATAAAGTATTTACTGAAAACAATAATTGAAATCAGGTTGCATAGTAATAAACATTTCATTGAGACAACAACTGAAAGGAAGGGAAACAACATTTTGCATACATTTCCAATTTGCATCTAGATAAGATTAAGAACACGCATAATATTTGAGAAGAAAACACAATATGTCATCAAATATTATATTCACCAAGGTAGGAAACTTAACAGTCTTATGCTTCAATTCCCATCCAAAATTCTCATGCTTGATCTACCAAAAAATGAACCTCGTTACATTAAAGAATCTCTCTATTTATCTCTATCCCAAGAGGGTTCGACCACCTTTCTAGGATCTAACTCTAAAGTTTAACTTTACATTACAACTAGACCTTGTAAACAACTTGAATATCACTCCTTAATTATAATTTGTAAACATTTCTTTGACTTGAGTGTATTGGGGTTGAAGTATCAATTCATAACTTCCCGTCAATTCGAACTTAACAAAATATTGTTCATATAAAAAAATAAAATGACCATTTATTACAATTGGCAGAAGTACCTTTAACTAAAGAAACAAAAATTTGTAAGTGCAACTATAACTAAAGATGATAATTGAAGTGGGACAACTCCATAACAAAAGTCTTCAAAATATGTGGTTGGCAGTTGACTATGCATAGATGTCCAGGTATACTAAAAACTAGAGACCAATCTAGAATACAGATGGATCAAGTGGCATAAGTCATGAATTCCTTTCCCTTTTTAAAAGAATAGACCTTTTAGATTATATCTTTCAATAACATGCATGTTTTTTTATGCTTCTTTTGCATCTTCTGGTGCTTTTTATGTAGCTTAGTGTGCTACATTTCAAGATCTTATTTGTTTTGTTGTAGACTCTGAATTTTCTGTTTCAAAACTTGCACCTAGTGGTTGTCATCCATATATCTATTAGTTTCAACCTTTGGTTTGATCAATGTTTTTACCTTGATTCCATCCTTGAGCCCCTATTCTTCCTCTATAACAGGTTTGTTGAGGTCAATGGAAAACTGAGATTTCCTTGGCTTCATTTCATATCTGAGTACTTTCTCAATTTTTTTGTCAAGTGCCTCTCTCACAGGTTCCTTCATTTTCTATAATTTTCCTTTGATCTCTATTTTGGCCTCATGTAGAACCTACTCAAGAACTATATTTTCATTTGGATTTAGGTCATCAAAATCCTACTCAAGGTTTGTACCAAATTCCATTACATGTTGTTATGATTCCAGATCTGCAGGGTTCTTTTTTTTATAGCATCATACTTTATACCCGAGGTATCCCCTTTATTTTATTTCTTCTTTTCCTTTTCTCCTATCATCTCTTTCAATGATGGATAGCCATCTCCTCCATATTGGAAAATCCAGAGATGTCCTCTTTAGTGTTCTCATCCTCAATTACTATGGGTTGTTGGTATTTTAAGGATGGATTAAACAGTGATTTGGAATTCAACCTCAATTGATTTGTGAGTCTGGTTCTTCTGTTAGGTTTACTGGGAATTCCAGGGACATCTCTCTCTTTCCTGTTTTTATTCTTCTTGGCCTCATGGGATTCCTTAATCAAGGGTGTCTATAGGCACAAAATTTGCTACAACTATCTCAGGACTGGGTTGTTTATACCTCCTCTGCCTACTTGTGTTTGACCTAGTAGTCTTTTCTTGCTACATGGTATTGGGCACATGCTTCTCTTTAGAATGTTCAGGTGATATTGTTCCTATTGGACTGGCTTGTTCTCCTCCCTGTATGATATAATTCCTGACATACATGTTTCCACTCTCCATCTTTCTTTGTTTTGTTGTAGAGGACCTTAACTTACTTCAAGGTATTTCCTCTCTTGGTGGAGTAATTGATCTCACCTTTTTGGATCGGGTTACCCCCTTTTTATGTGTAGTCTTCTTTTTTCTTTCTTGTTGGGTAGCTTTCGATGAGCACCCAGGTTCATGAGAAACCCTAATTTCTTTGTTACCCTCGTCCCTTTGTTCTTCTGACTATTGATCAACTTCATGTTCCTCTTCTTGTTTATTTGTTCTGTGTCCTTATTCCTGTAACCCTACAAACTGCAGAAAATACTTCCAGGGCATTTATATTTCATATAAAGAAAGGAGAACCAAAATTTTAATGAAACCCTGGTGATATAAACTTCTATGAGCATAATCAGAGTGATTTTGTACCCTTTTAGACATTTTCATTAAGCTTTTAAGCAAATAGAAATGAAGTTTTAATTCCTTGTCACCATTTAAGTGCATAAGGAATCGAAGGTGATAATAGTGAATGATCCATAAAATACCTCCACATGTGATATACCTTTGGAATACGTTGATAATTCCCTACCACTCTTCTTTAATCCACATAATTGAGATGCCCTAACTCCAATCAGGATTTTGGTGTTCTGCCACCAGAAATTTGTTGCAGATCTTAGCAGGAATCTTACCCTTTTTAAACCATCATTCACAACTAATTGGAAGAGCATGGGCTCCAAAAATAAAATTCTATGTAATATGAATGGTGTTTTCCCCAGGTTTGAAACCCATCAAAATTTTGCGCAAAGAGAAGGGCTACTCATGTGTGATGCCCGTTGAAAGTGAAGATGAAATCAAACCATTATGCTCTGATGAATATGTATCTTATTTCTAGAATGGATTCGATTAGTTCAAGCCCATGTGGCTTTGTTCAGTTCAATTTCCAACTCTCTCAGAGAGACACCATTGCATTCTAGCTTCTTCTACTAGAAGTGATGACCATTGTATGTGTTGTTTCGGGTTCCTTTACCACCTACAATAATTATTTCATATGACCCTGCAATAATAATAGTTCAAGGCGGAAAGCTGCATGATCCTTGGCACAAAGTATGTAATGATGGTTAAACTGGTGGTAACCCGTGTGATCTCGAGTGACCAAGGACATGAACACACATGTGAGGTACCAACAAAATTTAATTCAAACTTTTAAATTTTTCTGAATGTTAAAACTCAAAAAACAACATGTTTTATGATGCTTGCAAGAATGGGGGCATTCTTGCAATCAATGTATTTTTACATCAAATTCCTTAGTTATCTTTTTAGCAACCCAATAGTGACATAACCATGGTGATGTGTCTTATTCAATTCAAATCAAGACATGTGTTAACCTTGTAAAGAGAAAGGAAATGATGAAAATAAAATAGGAAGATGAAAACAAATCAAAATGACTCAACACACCATTTAAAAGAAACTAAGCAAGAATTAGGTTGATATATGAATGGGATGATGGAGGGAAATAAGGAAGAGGTGTAGACCTAGGATTTAACACATGGTACCAGTTGAATTCATATCTTAGTAGGTCATATTATATGAATTCTTCCCATGTTTTGAGGAAGAAACATGCCAAAGGAGATGGAATGTAATGTATCTAGGGAGGATAATATGGAGTAACTAGGGAGGTACCTAAGGGGATAATGAATGTAATGTGGTGATCTAGGTGGAATTCGGTGGCCTCCCACCTATTCCACTAGCTCAACATACATTTTCCTTTTGGGCAGTTTTTCTATAGGTTTTCGGGTCCCAAACTTTCAGGGCCATTTTGAGGCCCTAAACAATGTTTTTTTAATGTGGCAATGCCCTTTAGATTCCTATTGGCATATATTGGGCCATTTGTAATGTTTACTCCTTGAATAGACCTTTCTGACGAAGTATCAAGTGCCTCAAATAGAAATTGTATGCAAACTCTACGCCCTAGGGAAGTTGATGTATCAACTACCCCCATCGAATCCCATAAACCTTTTGGTGTTTCATCTTTCGGGGTTAGGGTTTTGGATATTTAGGGTTTTATCATTTATGCTTTATGTTAAAAATGCCTTGGGAGACTCATTATAATCATCTTCTTGCTAATTCACATAGCCTTCACATCTCTTCTCAGAGATAAGCTACCACCATTCTAGCGAGTTCATTTCACTAAGTATTTTAATTTACAGTCTATGCATATTTCAGTCTTTAATAAAAATTGAGAATTTTTCTTTTTCTATGTCTCTCTCTTATTTCTTTGTTTCATTTCATTCCCTCATAAATTCAAATCACGTGACCATACTAATGGAATAGGCTCACTATATAAGTAAAATGAAAGAATATAATAACAAGACGTAGTTGGCATAAGATCCTTAGGAATACTCGTGAGAAAGTATAAATACACATTAGTATCATTGTATTGGATGTGTGTTGCATTGCATTTTCTTATAGCAAGCATGGATTACAGAGTGATTCCTTCCAAAAGGAGTAATCGGCAATGTTATCGTACCTTAAGGGTTTTTCTCTCTATATTCTTTTGTTGTTCATGCTGAAGCTTTTGGTATCTTGAATGTTTAAGGGTTTGTTTTTGAAGTTTTATGGTGGATTATCTCTTATATATTTGAAGTTTTACTACAAACAAGACCACATAAGTGATCAAAAGACACTACATTATGGAGACATATGGAATCTCTTTGTTGCTATTGGTGTATAAAAATTCATTTACCACTTGAGATCATAATTATTATATGTAATATATCCCACCCCAGGGATTTAATTGATATTAGATCCATTGGTGTTATATGAAAGGAGTCCCTAGTCCTTGTTAACTAGGATTTGATGGGATGGTCTACTGAAGGGGAGGTGCACCTAATACTAATATCCTACCAAGAAACTCTTTCCATTCTCCCTCTCACTCCATCAAGGGGTTCCTCAAGATATTATAATTGGAAATTTTGAATGTCATAACTTGGTTGGCTAACAAATCCTCTATCCTATTCATAGACGATACCACATGGATGAATCGATATTCATGAAGGAAACATATATCCTACTAAGGAAAAACATATCCTACTAGGGATTGAATATTTTATTATTTGTGTGAACTATGAAAACCTTTTTGTCCCCTTTGAAGATGATTGTTTTGATCCCAATTTTGAGGGTGTTTGATATTTCCATTCCTAGAGCTCAAAACTTCATATATTTTTTTTAGTACATTAACTTAAAGTTACTGATTTACATATATGCATCATCAACGGTCTATGTTATGTGCTTGTTATGATGCGATAATTACATGTTATTTTTGAATTTATCGATATGATGTGATGATTGGTTCTCTTATGTTACACATGCATATGTCATCATGAATAACACATGTATGATCCATTGTGACATTAAAGGTCTATAATTGTGTATGTGCATAATGAAAAAATAAGGTACATGTGTTGGGAAAGTTATATTCTTTATTATTTATGATATATGCTATGTTTTGAACATGAAATAATGATGATGTAATGCTTCCAATGGCCCTCAACACTAATAACCACTTCACTTTTCATCTAGGTGGGGTGGTTGAGAGTGTTCTATTCATCCACCACCTCCTTGATTCATGGCATTGAAAGGAGCTTCATCAGCTATCTTCATCGAAGAACAACTAGGTTAGTGGCAATTATGGCCTTGGGAACTAAGGTCTTTGGGGCGAGGGATTTTGTTTCACTATTACACTTAATTTTACAAAACACTTCAGTTTAGACACCTTCATCTATATTCACTTCCTAGGGAGCTTTGGGGTAGGAGAGGTTTGGGTGGGTGAGGCCACTTCTTGTTTTACCTAGGTCATGAGTGGTCATAGCTGTGATGATCCATGATTTGAGAGTGAAAGTAGGTGTTAGGATAGTTGATATATTGCACTAGTATGTTGTGGACCCAGTTACCAACTTTGATGAGCACAAATGTTTTGAGGTATTTAGAAATTTTAAGCTTAATGTGAACTCCATATTGAGGCCAAGGGTGGAAAAATCATTAAGGATCATGGCAGATAACTTCCCCTAGAGGGGACACAATCCAATTTAGGGCTATCCATAACTTCATCGGGAGGCCTGCGAAACCCACTTAGACTAGGAAAGTTAGTTAGGGAATTTTTTCAATTGAAAAATCAATAGTCCAAGGGCCTCAAACATGATTTCATGAACATGTGTCGAGTAATTGAACTAAAATAAGAAACATAGTTAGCAACTTAACGAGAACTCTACAGAGTTCTCGTTTTTCGGGGGGTCCATTTTTTTGCCCCGGTTTAAAAATGGTGCTACCGGTAGCACCCCCTTTCCCTTTTTAGGTGATTTTTTGTTATTTTAATTTTTTTGATCCACAATGTTTCCACATTCTTTTTAAATGCTTATTTTTCATCTATTTTCATTTTTTTCAATTTATTTATTTATTTATTCAAGGGTGTTTTTAGTAATTTTTCCATGCTTCTTTCAATCTTAAAAGTATTTTTTACCATTTACTTTTTTGAAGTTAGGATTTTTCATATAATTGTGTCTCCTTAATAAATTTATTGTTCCGTACTTTTAAAATATAGTGGAAAACATCATTGTTAACACATTGTTTACCTTTACTTTAATACATGGAAAAAAATTGTAGTTAAATAACACTATTTTTTAATATTTAACAACAAAATATAATTCATTTTTTTTATAAATTAAAAAATTAAAAAAAACTAAGAATAATAAAAGAACTAAAATTAAAAAATTAAAAAGCAAATTTAGATAATAAAAAAGATTAAAGAGAAACTTAAAAAACTAAAGAGGAAAAAAAAACAAAAAACAAAACAAATATATAAACTAAGCTAAATCTAGAAAACACAAAACGAAAAAATGTTAAAAACCAAATTTATGGCCTAAAAACTTTAGAAAAGTTTAGAAAACACAAAGAACAATTAAATTAATATATTAAAAAAAACAAATTAACACACTTAAAATACAAAATTTAATATAAAATTAGAAAAAATAAAAAACTTAAAAATATATATATATTAAAAAGCTTAAAAATATGTAATTTTTTATGCAAAAACAAACAAATTAAAAAAAAACATATGCATTGGTGATGGGAGGCCATGGGGGGTGATGTCGAGCATCACCCCAGCCCTCAAGGTCTAAGCCCTAGTCCCACAGGGCCAAGGCTTAGCCCGTGGGGGC
>ML804299.1:87813-99801 GCA_009831015.1 Picea engelmannii | reverse complement strand
AAATTAAAATATGATTCTAGCATATAACAAGTAAACTAATGAGTAAATGAATTAACAACTAGTTAAGTGAAATCTAAACAACAATTAAATAGGTAGTCTACAAATAAAAACCATAACTAACCCTATCCATCCACTGAAGCCTCGTTTAAAGAAAGCATGAAATAAAAATGTGTTCTACTCTATTTC
The DNA here is from genome assembly GCA_009831015.1 of Picea engelmannii. Taxonomy (NCBI): domain Eukaryota; kingdom Viridiplantae; phylum Streptophyta; class Pinopsida; order Pinales; family Pinaceae; genus Picea; species Picea engelmannii. The sequence continues at coordinate 99,615 of ML804299.1, read as the reverse complement.
AAACTTTATTTTAAACTTGATTTCAAAAGCATAAATAAAACACAATCTAACATTTAATTGCACATGGGGTTAGTGTATGAGTTTGCAAACTCGTTCCTACTAACTACAAAATCAATGCAGATTAACAAAATCCTTCATACTAACCTGCAAACGAGAGTTAAAAGAGTTAAATTATAACAACAAACTATATAACAAAGAAATAAAAGAGCAGTTCATGTACAAGAAATAAAAAAAGACATCTAAGCTATGAAATTCTCAAATAAATTCATAGAACAGTTACCAGACTACTGGTGCCCCCCCCCCCCAACAAGTTGTGGTCACTTCTCAAATGCACACCACGAGCTCAAAAAAATGATTTCACCATTAAAACTTGAAAAATGCAGTCTTATATAATTTTGGCAATTGAAAATGGAAAAAACAGAGGAAAATCGTATTTGTTTCTAATCCTCTACTTCTTCTACTACTTAACTATTGTATGACCACCATGGTGGTATTTATAATCTTTGTAGACCAAGTGGTCGACCTTTGGAGGGTCGAACCACTTCTAAAAACAAAAAATTACATTAATGGTGCCCTAACTATCAAAATGGAGCAAGCCAATAATCACCCTTCTCAACAACCCAAACCGAGTTGTCAAGAGTTCAGTAGCTGGAGGGAGAAAGCACGAGGAAAACCCATGTTCTTGATTCACCCACCACTGGCCACCAATACCATAACCACCAAATTACCCATCATTTTTGTGCAGAACGAGGTGTTGGATGGAGTGTTGGACCGGGTACCGGATTGAGTACCAGATGGAGTGTCGGACTAAATGTTGGAAGCAGAAACGTGATGCGATTTTTCCCTATAACACCAAAAAATGTGAATTAGATCCTTGGAAACATAAAAACATAATGAATTATACTCAAGATCAATATAAAACATGAATTATACATACCTGGTGTGGATCATAACGTTTTGGCACAAAATTCTTCAAAAATCTTCTCCAAAACATGAAAAACACATATGTACATTTTGCAAAAGTATCTAATATTGTCATGAAACTGATCATATCTCGGGCCCAACACCCTAGGTGACATCAGCAGGCCACGTCACTCCAGTGCCTCTCGACTTCAGGACTTCATAACTTCAGATCTTTGGGAGACTTATTCACACTACACCACAAATCCCCCAAACACCAAACTATCGAACCAGTTGATTTGAAGACACGTTTCCTCAAACATGAATGATATAGATTTACTCCGGGGATTTGGGATTTCATATGTTTTTTCTGCTGAACACCACCACACCCCCAGACTGTCGAACGTTGAATTTACAAACCCTTCTTAATCTTTGAACATGTGTCCCCGAATGTGAAGGGTCCATATTTTCTCTGAAGTTCATGACTTCGGAGGTTTTCTTTGTCAAGAAAAGGGAAAACTTCACCACAATCTACCGATCCCCGAACATCAGCCGTCAACGATCAGATATTTTCCTTGGTCGATCTTCAACCCTTCACCCAATTCGACGACCTTCGACCATCGATCGTCGGTGATCAGAGATTTTCTTGCATGCAACATGAGGGCTTGCTTCTTCCAGAGTGTCAATCCTTCAAACTGCCACGAGATCTATGACTCACACTCCTCCCATAGCCAATGACTGCGATTAACTTTGGCTTCGGCTTCGGGGTTTCTCACTCCAGACGACCCCCATACTCCCGAATACTTGCTAAATCTGATGATCCTAAACACTCATGAAATCCACCAGTCCATCTAACGATCGATGAGACTTCGATACTCTTGCCTTCAGCAGTTCAAACTTTGCATGCCTACCAATATCGTCGAAGTAACAAAGTTACGAAGTATTACCCTTCATTCTTGGCCTTGATCGACGACTGACGATAAAAAATCTAGATCTGACGAATGGTACTTAACCTTTCCCATATTATGGTTTTTCCTTCATTGGATGGCTCCTACTCACCATCACTCTGATCCAATGATACAGATCTCTCTTGATCCGACAGTGGTGATCGCTCCTAAATTTAAAAGGGGCAGTCATGATCCTTCATTCCCTTACAAAGGATCTTCGACGTTCTATCTTCTGTGCAGAATTTGCAGCGCCATTCCTCTTGATATTTTCAACTTCAAGTTCATAAAACGATTGCAACTACGAGACTTCAACCAATGGATTTGACCCATATAGGCCCGATGTTTCAACCATTAGCTCTGATACCAATCTGTAACATACCCAACCACCCACATGCCAGGGTACGCCACTTAAACAAGTTGCACCACACCCAGCCACCAACAGGCAGGGCACACTACAATCCCAAGACTCAGTTCTCTGAATGGATCTCGAATTCTAACAACATTTAATCCAAAAACAAGCATGAAAGAACTACATGCATTAATCAAGATCCATGCCACAACATAAAAGAGATAAACAACATGCCATGCTGATGTAGGAGCATCGCCAACACATCAAGCGAGCCAGCGCAGAAGCGGAAGACAGCTGGACAAGCCAACACAAATTTTGAGTTTCTCTTGGATTTGATGCGCGAACATTGATGTGGAAATTTAATGAGCGCACTTGTATATTGTAATCGGGACCTTGAGTAGATTGCTCTCATCCTTAGTAGGTAGACGTCATTTAAAGTAGTTAATGCAAGTAGATAGAAATTTAATTATGGATTTAGACTGTTTGAGAGCGCAAGAGGGAAACGGGATATAGACACCCTCATTGTGCATTGTAACGAGAATCCATGAAGTAGCATTTGTTGAAGAGAGAAGAGCATACAAAGAGCTGTGCAAGAACACCCATGTACATATACTTGAATTAATAGAAGAGTTTGATTCAATATCATGGTTTTGTGTCTGTTCTCTGTGTATTGATGTTGATATGCTCATAAATGTTTGCTTCCTGTTATACATTTACTTTTATATGTTGTTTATATGATTTCATGGTTGAGTTTGAAATCTGAAAGGATGATGGAATGAGTTTCAATTGTTTCTGCATTTGAACCAGAGAATTCCTGCAAGGAGTACAATTGAGGTGTCTGTAAGGAGTGCGTTGACAGAGGGTTCAGATAGAGATAGATTTTGTTCTCATTCACCCAAAGGTGCAGTTGGGCACAGGAGGCGTGCAAGGAGTGCACAGGCTAGGTAAAAGTCTCAGGGTTGCGAACCTAAGTGAAGGATTTTAGGACTGCTGCTGCAGGTGTGCGCAGAGTCGAGGGAATTCAACACTTAGACGTGGTTGAAGGTTTGCCGCAAGGAGTGCGTGCAAAAGTTTTCTTGAAGGATTTGAAGGTCGTGGAAAGATCAGGAAGGATAAGGCCTTCTAACCCATCGAAGGTAAGCACCGAGAGGTTGTGCCTTGAAGATATAAGCAGGTATCGTAAGTTTGCGTGTAGGTGGATAAGTTCCACGGAGGAACACTTAGTCATTTGCAGGAATCATCAAAGAAGAAACAGACGGTCGGTATTCTCCAAAGAGAATTCACGATAATCCGTGGGCCGTTGGATCTTGCAGAGGTGCAAGGGGAATACGACGTCATATTCTCTAGAAGTTCAAAGCTCAGGAGAGGCAGAGTCGTTGATCCGAGCCATGAGGGTAGTTGGATCTACACGTATATCGTGTATCGGGGTTTCGTGGATTGAAACTCCAAAACATCTCAATGGGAATCGTGAAATTGCGATACACGATATCCCGAAAGTTAAAAGATAGTGTGGGCTACAGCGGGGTCAGCGAGTTGAGGATAGGTGGCATGAGCTATCGGAGTTTCGTGGCGAGAAATCCCGAAATATTAACATTAGGATTCGCGATCCCATGAAGTTCGAAGTCCCGATGAGATAAGGGATCGTCGAAAAGTCAAAGCATAGAGCTCATCGGAGTTTTGGCATATCGTGAGTCAAGAGTCGGTAAAGTGAATTTCTCGGTATCGCGAGTGGTGAAATCATGATAGGAGAAGTCCCGACAGGCAAAGGAAGGGTCAGCGTTGACTTGCATCGGGGTTCGGAGATTCGAAATACTAGCGCTCGACCATTGACATCGCTATACCGTGAAGTCTGATTCCCCGATAAATAAAGAGGGGGGATCGCGCGAAGAGTTTTGTGGGTGTAGATTTCCTGATAGGGAAATAGAAGGACCGGTTAGTGTTCTTCGGGTCGAGGGAGGAGAAGACCCTGTGAGCTAACGTGGACCCTCCGACCTGTGGGTTGTGAGGAGGGAATTGGCATCAGTTTGGTATCAGATCTCAGAAAGACTCTTTGCTTTCTGTAGCAGAGAAAGAGAATTCACCATGCCACCCAGGAGAAGGGACGCACAGACACCTGATCTAGAGGATAGGGAAATGTCGAGAAGAAGAGGCAAGCAGGTGACAGACCCGGTCATGGAGAGACAGATGCGTGATCTACGAGATAGACTCGAAGACATAGAGACAACTCAAAGACGCACAGCCAGTGCAGGGGATTTAAGTGATTCTGAAAGTGAAGTTGAGGTTGAACGTGAAGAAGAAGTTGCAGCTGAAGATGCATCAAATGAGTGTTTGATCAGAGCTATTGCAAGGATGGGTGCAAGGGAAAATATGGACATTCCAGTTTATGAGAGAAACTTGGATGCATAGGAGCTTCTAGATTGGATTAGAGCTCTGGACACGTACTTCGATTATGAAGACGTCGAAGAAGATAAGAAAGTCAAGCATGTTGTCACATGATTGAAGGGACATGCAACATTGTGGTGGGATGAACTACAAGCTGACAGACGCTGCAAGGGCAAGCAGAAGATCAAGAGCTGGGACAGGATGATAGCGAAGATGAAGGCAAAATTCATTCCTAGGGACTATCAAATTTCTTTGTTCAAGAGGATGTAGAACCTGAGGCAGAAGCTAATGACAGTGAAGGAATACACTGAGGAATTCTATAAATTGAACATCAGGGCAGGTCATCAGGAGAGTGATCATGAAAAAGTAGCCATATACATGAATGGCATGAGATATGATATCCAGGATGAGATGAGCATGGTAACCATCCGAACGGTAGAATATTCTTATTAGATGGCTCTGAAAGCTGAGGAGAAGCTGAGCCGAAAACAGAGTCAGAGGGGCCGAGGCAGAAGTCAGCCCAGAGGCAAATCAGTTGCCTAGGACAAATATCAGAAGCCCAAGGAGGACTGGAAGAAACCTCAGACTCGAGTTGAGAGAGGTGGAACCTCACAGCAAGGGCAATATGTTGAACAGAAAGGGCAGCATACTGAGCAAAGGGGAGATTATGATGATAACAACACTTTTCCTTGTACTAGAGGTAGAGGAAGAGGAAGAGGTGGAGTAATCACATGCTTCACATGTGGAAAGAATGGGCACAAGTCTTATGAATGTCCAGAGAAAAAGAAGGACATTGGAGAAGCTCACATCGCCGAAGGACAGAGGTGAGATGTTGAGGTAGAAGACGCTGAAGGCGGAAGATCGCTCATTATGCGAAAATTCCTTTTGACACCCGAGAAGGAGGTGGAAAGTTCAGTCCAAAGGACCATACTTTTCAGGACTACTTGCAAGACCAAGGATAGGGTATGCAAGGTCATTGTAGACAGTGGTAGCACGGATAATCTCATTTCTACGGAGATGGTAGAGAAGCTGGAGCTGGAGACAATTGATCATCCAAGCCCATATAGACTTTCGTGGCTACAAAAAGGACACCAGGTAACTGTCACTAAACAATGCTTGGTTGAATTCAAGATAGGAGGATATAATGATAAGATCTTGTGTGATGTCATTCCTATGGATGTTTTTCATCTATTGCTGGGTAGACCATGGCAATATGACAGAAATGTGATTCATGATGGGAGAATGAACACATACACCCTGGAGAAGAATGGGAGTACACACATGTTGCTTCCGATAAAGGATAAGAAGGTAAAGCTGGAAGTGAGCAACATAGTACTTCTCATGAGTGGGAAGGAACTTCTTACCGAGGTTAAGAAGAAGGAGGATCCACAGTTTATTGTGGTCAGGAAACCGAAGATTGTTCTAACTAGCACAAGAGTGGATGATTTACCAGAGGAGGTTCAGGAACTGCTAGAAGAGTTCGCTGACATTGTAGTGGATGAATTACCTCGTTCGTTGCCACCGATAAGAAGTGTGAGTCATCATATTGATCTCATACCAGGAGCTAGTTTGTCAAACAAAGCTGTGTACAGATTAACGCCACAGGAGAATGAAGAGGTTAAGAGGCAAGTCCAGGATTTGTTGGACAAAGGTTTGGTCAGAGAAAGCTTGATTCCATGTGTTGTTCCAACAGTACTCAGTCCGAAGAAATATGGAGGCTAGAGGATGTGTACTGACTCAAGGGTGATCAACAAGATAACCATCAAATATAGATTTCCATTGCCAAGGATGGATGATCTGATGGACTGTTTGAGTGGAGCAAAGTATTTTTCAAAGATTGATTTGAAAAGCGATTATCACCAAATCCGCATGAGAGAAGGTTATGAATGGAAGACAGCCTTTAAGACCAACGAAGGATTGTATGAATGGCTTGTTATGCCGTTTGGCTTAACAAATGCACCAAGTACCTTCATGAGGTTGATGAACGAAGTCCTGAGGGAGTTCATCGGGAAATTCGTTATTGTGTATTTAGATGACATACTGGTTTATAGTAAGACAATGACAGAGCATATGAAGCATTTGGCTACAGTGATGTAGAAATTGCAGCAGGAGAAGCTGTTGATAAATATGAAGAAATCCTCATTCGTGAAGATAGAGATCATTTATTTGGGATTTTTTATTTCAGAAAATGAGTTGAGGATGGATCCAGATAAGGTGGGAGTGATTAAGAATTGGCCAACACCGAAGAATATTTTCGAGGTGAGAAGTTTTCATGGACTGGCTAGTTTCTACCGAAAATTCATCAGGAATTTCAGTGGAATTAGCATAGCGATGATGGATACAGTGAAGAAAATACATAAATATTTTCATTGGACTGAAGAGGCTGAGAAAAATTTTAATCTGTTGAAGAGGAAGATTACAGAACAACCAGTTTTGGTGTTGCCGGATTTCCAAAAGACATTTCAGGTGAAATGCGATGCAAGCAGGTTTGCAATCGGGGCAGTCTTAAGTTAGGAAGACAGATCGGTAGCATATTTCAGCGAGAAGATGAATGAGGTGAAATTGAAGTAGTCCAGATATGATAAGGAGTTCTATCCTATCATACAGGCATTGAAGAAATGGATGCATTACTTGATCCCGAAGGAATTTGTTTTGTACAGTGACAATCATGCACTGTAGTTTGTGACTCAACAGGAGAAGTTGAATCATAAGCATGTCAAATGGGTTGAGTATATGCAGAATTTCACATTTTTGATAAAACATATTTCTAGTATTGCTAACAGAGTTGTTGATGCTTTGAGCAAGAAGTGTTTGTTGTTGCGGGAGTTCCGAGTCAAAACGCTGGGTTTTGATGATCTCAGGGACATGTACACAGATGATCAGGATTTTGGAGAGGTGTATGAAGCAGCTGAGAATCCAGTTCTCATAGATAGAAGCCAGTGGGACGAGTACATGATCTAGGAAGGATTGTTGTTCAAGGGTAATCAACTGTGTATCCCGAAAGGCTCCATGAGGGAGAATCTGCTAAAGGAAAAACATAGTGGAGGATTGGCAGGGCACTTTGGTCATGACAAAACGTTCGCGAAATTGAATGAGTCATATTTTTGGCTGGGAATGCAAGTGGATGTCAAGAGATTGGTGGATAGATGCAGAATTTGCCAGCATTCAAAGGGAAGAAGACATAATGCAGGGTTTTATCAACCATTTCCCATACCAAAGAGGCCATGGGATGCAATTAGCATGGATTTTGTATTGGGGTTGCCAAGAGCACAAAGAGGCGTTGATTCAATCCTTGTGGTAGTGGATAGATTTTCCAATATGGCACATTTTATCCCATGTCAGAAAACCAGTGACGCGACTCACATCGCGAACCTGTTTTTCAAAGAAGTCATTCGACTTCACGACTTTCCAAGGAGCATAGTTTCGGACAGAGATACAAAGTTCATAGGGAACTTCTGGAGGACCTTATGGAAGAAGCTGGGAACTAACTTATTGTTTAGTTCTGCTTATCATCCTCAGATGGATGGACAGACAAAAGTGGTAAATAGAAGTCTGGGAGATTTGCTGAGAAGCTTGGTGACAGAGCACCACAGTAGTTGGGACAATGTATTACCATAGGCAAAGTTCTCTTATAACGACTCAGTGAATCGGAGCACAGGGCAGAGTCCATTTCAGGTTTTCTATGGCATGCAGCCGAGAGGAATTTCTGAACTGAGGGATTCATAGCAAACCGCGACTAGCAGCGCTAGTGCAGAAGATTTCGCAGAAGCAATGAAAGAACTTCACAGCTAGGGGAAGGAACGACTGCAGAATTCAAGCCAGGAGTATAAGCATAGAGAAGATCAGCATAGGGGACAACTTCAATTCGAGGTTGGTGATCTAGTTCTGGAACACTTGAGGAAAGAAAGGTTCCCGACGGGAACATACAATAAGTTGAAGATGAAGAAAATTGGACCATGCAGGGTCTTGAAGAAATTTGGGACGAATGATGATGAGATCGAGTTACCCGATGGGATCGGAATTTCTCCGATATTCAATATCTCGGATTTGTACCCATATAGAGCTGATGAAATAGAGACTGGAGATGAGCAGCCAGTGATCCAGTGAATGAAGCAGATGCCAGTTGCAGAAAGGCCGTAGATGGAATGCATACTGGATAAAAGAGTAAGTAAGAAGACCAGGAGGAAAGAATACTTTGAGTATCTAGTCAAGTGGAAGAACCATCCAGTTGAAGACGCCAGCTGGGAGAGCGAAGAAGAGATACAGAGCCATGGACAGACCGTGCAGGAGCTCATGGACAGGATCCCATGAAAAGTTTCAAGCGAGGGAGTATGATGCAGGAGCATCGCCAACACATCAAGCAAGCCAGCGTGGAAGCGGAAGACAGTTGGACAAGAGAGCACAAATTTTGAGTTTCTCTTGGATTTGATGCACGAACATTAATGTGGAAATTTAATGAGCGCACTTGTATAGTGTAATCGGGACCTTGAGCGGATTTCTCTCGTCCTTAGTAGGTAGACGACATTTAAAGTAGTTAATGCAAGTAGATAGAAATTTAATTCTGGATTTAGACTATTTGAGAGCGCAAGAGGGAAACATGATATAGACACCCTCATTGTGCATTGTAATGAGAATCCATGAAGTAGAATTTTTTGAAGAGAGAAGAGCATATAGAGAGATGTGCAAGAACACCCATGTACAGATACTTGAATTAATAGAAGAGTTTGATTCAAATTCATGGTTTTGTGTCTGTTCTCTGTGTATTGATGTTGATATGCTCATAAATGTTTGCTTCCTGTTACACATTTTCTTTTATATGCTGTGTATATAATTTCATGGTTGAGTTTGAAATATAAAAGGATGATGGAATTAGTTTCAATTGTTTCTCCATTTGAGCTAGAGAATTCCTGCAAGGAGTGCAGTTGAGGTGTCCGCAAGGAGTGCGTTGACAAAGGGTTCAAATAGAGATAGATTTTGTTCTCATTCACCCAAAGGTGCAGTTGGGCACAGGAGGCATGCAAGGAGTGCACAGGCCAGGTAAAAGTCTCAGGGTTGCAAACCTAAGTGAAGGATTTTAGGACTGCTGCTGCAGGTGTGCGCAGAGTCGAGGGACTTCAACACTTAGATGTGGTTGAAGGTTTGCCGCAAGGAGTGCATGCAAAAGTTTTCCTGAAGGATTTGAAGGTCGTGGAAAGCTTAGGAAGGATAAGGCCTTCTAACCCATCAGAGGTAAGCACTGGGAAGTTGTGCCTTGAAGATATAAGCAGGTATCATAAGTTTGCATGCAGGTGGATAAGGTGGATAAGTTCCACGGAGGAACACTTAGTCATTTGCAGGAATCATCAAAGAAGAAACGGATGGTCGGTATTCTCCAAAGAGAATTCGCGATAATCCATGGGCCGTTGGATCTTGCGGAGGTGCAAGGGGGATACGACGTCATATTCTCTAGAGGTTCAAAGCTCAAGAGGGGCAGAGCCATTGATCTGAGCCATGAGGGTCGTTGGATCTACACGTATATCGTGTATCGGGGTTTCGTGGATTGAAACTCCAAAACATCTCAACGGGAATCGCGAAATCGCGATACGCGATATCCTGAAAGTTAGAAGATAGCGTGGACCATAGCGGGGTCGGCGAGTGGAGTACAGGTGGCATGAGCTATCGGAGTTTTGTGGCGAGAAGTCCCAAAATATTGACATTAGGATTCGTGATCCCGCGAAGTCCAAAGTCCCAACAAGATAAAGGATCGTCGAAAAGTCAAAGCAGCGAGCTCATCGGAGTTTCGGCATATCGTGAGTCGGGAGTCAGTAAAGTGAATTTATTGGTATCACGAGTGGCGAAATCATGATAGGAGAAGTCCTGACAGGCAAAGGAAGGGTCAGCATTGACTTGCATCGGGGTTCAGGGATTCGAAATACCAGCACTCGACCATTGACCTCGCGATACTGCGAAGTCCGATTCCCCGATAAATAAAGAGGGGGGATCGCGCGAAGAGTTCTGTGGGTGTAGATTTCTCGATAGGGAAATAGAAGGACCGGTTAGTGTTATTCGGGCCGAGGGAGGAGAAGATCCTGTGAGCTGACGTGTACCCTCTGACCTATGGGTTGTGAGGAGGGTGTTGGCGTCACATGCACAACAAATATCCAGTAGACAGGCACATTGAAAATACATATATCATAGATAATTAAATACACAGTCGAAATAAACATTACACATAAAACACAGAGAGCACTTATATTTGCAACTAAACATTCACCAATTGGATACAGACCAAGGACATTCCTCCCAAGCATAGACATCGTTGTTCATTTACTCTCAACAAAAGGTCACCCTAGAGCTAGGGCTATGAATCCACAAGGATGGGTCCTAGGCCAAGTCTAAACACATAGCAGTTGGCTAAGTAACTCTCAAGTTTCCCAAGCTCAACAAATCCTAATTTTCATCTCTCTTTCCCCCTCAGCCTATACAACCCCAATAAATGAACACCTTTATCTATCATGCAATCCCTGAGGTTGTTCTATTTCTCTCCAGGGCTCTAGTGCCACTAGTCAGTAAATATCCCTACTGGAAACTCCATGGACTCTCAGATGTGGACAATTCCATCTGAACTACCATCAAGCTCATGCACACAGGCATACATTCCACTCCTAGAATGATCAGTAAATCATTACAGCCATTTAACGATGGGACTCCTCTTCCTTAAATTTGTTTCCGTGCTCAACCCAAGAGCACACGAACTAGTAGTAGTGAGTGAAGAGGAAGAAGAACAAGGGAGAAGAGGCACATCGGGGAACAAGAAGAAGCGAACCCAAGCAGCCCCCAAGGAATGTTTATATAATCACAAGAACCAAGAACCACATGGCCTCTCCCAATAATATTATGTAACCACTTTTCTCCATAAAATAAATTATGAGTAAATAAATAATAATAAAAAGACTTAGCCCCTCAAGCCCCCTCTCTCATGGAATCATATCCCCCTATCTATTTTGTCCTTGTTTGTCTTGTATCCAGCGGTGTATTTTTATTAATATGTATGAAGTATTACATTTCCTAGGCACTCTGGCCCCTTTTCAACTTTACAGGCTCACCAGCCTAAGTCATATTTACATAATACATTATAGTTCATAAGGGTTAGAACCAGGATGTTACATAACCATGGTGATGTGTCTTATTCAATTCAAATCATGACATGTATTAAACTTGTAAAGATAAAGGAAATGATGAAAA
>ML804299.1:64450-74661 GCA_009831015.1 Picea engelmannii | reverse complement strand
TTCTTTCAACATGTATGGGTACATTTTGGGTTTCCCAAATCCATTATTTCTGATTGGGATTCTCGATTTATTGGGAATTTTTGGTCAAGCTTATGGGAACTCATGGACACCAAATTGAAAAAGAGAACATTATTTCATCCACAAATTGATGGTCAAACAGAAGTGGTGAATAGAACAATAGTACATATTCTTTGTGGTTATTGCAATAAAAATCCTAAGCTTTGGGATGAGAACCTACACTAAATTCAACATGCTTATAATTGGGCTAAGCATTCATCGACTCAAACATCTCCATTTGAGGCATGTTTTAGTTATTTTCCAAAATATCCTTTAGATTTCATCTTTGGCAAGGATATTTATATTGATGTTCATTATGACATTGATAGAGAAAAGAAGTTCATTGAACAAATTCAATTGGTGCATCAAATGGTACAAGAACAGTTGGAAAAATGCCAAGCCAAGTACAAGACAAGACATGACAAGCATCGTGTTGATCGTAGTTTCCAAGTTGGAGATGAAGTTTGGCTCTACATTAGAAAAGAGAGGCTTAAAGGAGAAGGTAAAAATATGAAACCAATTAGATATGGACGTTTTAAGATTCTTGAAAATATTGGTAACAATGCCTTCCATTTGGATTTGCCTCCTTATATGCAAATGTATGCAATTGTTAATGTTGAGAATTTGAGATTGTATGAGACTCCTTTGATTGATTATCAAGGAGAGCATGTTCATATTCCTTCCATAGATGAATTATTGCCAAAATATCTTTCAAAATTGCATGAGGATACAATCCTTGACAGAAAGATAAGAAATTCAAAACAAGGGAATGTGGAATACCTTTGTGTTAGTCTCAAAGGAAAAAAACCAAGAAAAGCTAAATGGATTGAGGTTGGAAAGGTGAGGGAACTATACCCTCATCTTCAAATTGAATGAAAGTAGTCTTCTGGAGGTCCAAAAGCTTCCCAATGGGGAGGAGTGATCCAGGGGATAAAAAAATGCTCAAAAATCAAAGTGCCCACATTTGCTCGAAAATGGATTCATTGTGTAGATATCGTCCTCACCATCCCAACGCAACTTGAACGGGCTCAAAAAAAGTTTGTATCAGAGAGATATTGCATTATGTATATTTTCCCAAACATGAAAATGCTAACTGTACAGCCTGTATAGGACATGTGGCAGTTGACTGTACAACCATACAAGCTGACATGGACAGGTGATTTGGTAGCTGAGTTGGAAAGTGGTGGACATGGACCAATATTGGTCTTACACGTGGCATGTCTCGTGGTGAATGAAAGGGTGCCATGTGGCACCCCCTTTGTTGTAGTGTAAAAGTTTTTTGAAGTCTGCAGGGGTCGAAATTGGGAACTCCGGAAAAGGAAGAGTCTTCACACAAGCCAGGCCACCATCCCTCCCCCGCATGAGTCTTAACCACTATACATTAAAACTTTTATTTAAGTTTGAATTTAATGTTGGTTAAGGTGGAAAAGGGTCGGGGCCTAGCCCCAACCCATGGAAAAAATATTTACCACATGGCCATACATGCAGGGAACCAATTGCTAAGCATGACAGGTACTAGTATTAGGTCAGCTCCAGGCCACATGGGGTCCATGAGTGTGGCATCTCCGCTGGACAAGGCGCTAACCTCCCTAACGGTGCGACAATTTCACTCGATTTTAGGAAGGCGCGTGGTGTTGGGTTTAGGAACAAGAAAACACACAGAGATAGGTGTAGTCACACAAAGGAATTTTGGCTAACAGAGACAACAAATTATTGGGAAAAACTTCCAAGAAGTGTATTTTTCTCAATTTTTGGCCAAACTAGGTGCGGGAAGAGCCTAGCTAGGGGTTTTTGGACATTTTGGAGCCATTGGAGCCATCTATTTTGCATAATGAGCATTTTAAAGAATTGATTTTAACACTTTTATAATATAGCGAAAATGATCCATTGGAAGCTAGACCAGGAGATGTAGCCCAAGAGAGGGGTGAACTCCTTTATCAATTTGTTGTGTTATCTGCTTGTTTTGATGGTTGTTTGTTTATGTTGTTCATTTTAAGTAAAATCTCATTAATTTTATGTGCTTGCAACTTGTTCCAATTTCCTAAGACACATACATATTCCACTTGCAAATTTGTATACATAAACCTTTTTCATTTTCAGATCAAAAGGGCATTTTGTCATACATGAGTGTGCCCCATGGGGTAGTGAAGGTTTTTTTTTCCTTGTCTTCTTCAAGTTCTTATATTTGGCTATATCTAGAATATCCATCCAACATGGAAAATATATGGGTACCTACTGCCCTTTTCAAAATATGGTCCATCTTGGGCAGTGGATAGTTGTATTTCAACAAGCATCTGTTTAGGTTTCTAAAGTCTACACACAAGAGTATTTCTCTATTGTTTTTCCTGACAGACACCAAATTGGCCACCCAATATGTATATCTCAATGGCACAATGATTTTAGCATCAAGCATCCTTTTCAATTCTTTTTCAATAATAGACATTAGAAGAGGATTAATTTTCTAATTTTCTTCCTAAATGGCTTTGATCCCACCTTCAGAGGAATGTTGTGTTGAATGATGTCAATATCAAAGGTCTTCAAGTCCCCATAAGACCATGCAAAAATATCAACACTTTTTTTCATAAGGATGACATACATGTCTCTTTGTTGATTTAGAAGTGCTATGGATATTTTGACAATTTTGGGATTTGTAGTTGTCCCAATATTGTAGTCGACCACCTCTTGTTCCTGAATTTTCATGACATATTTCCTAGAGACATAATTGTTGTTAAAAAACCTCTCCAGTGGCTTTAATACCCTTGGAATATTTTATTTTTTCAGCTCCACAATGTTGTGACCAACCACCTTGTTCAAAAAAGGAGGTGTCTATTGATTTTATGTTTCATCTTCCTCATTCTCTTGATCAATGCAGATATTTGAGAATTCTTCAATGGTTTGCAAAAATCTCTTGAGCTCCAGGTCATCACTAAAAACCTACCAATGCTTAACATAGAATCGTATAGTTGTCTTGTGCCTAACCTCCACCTCATATTTGACATTTGGACCAATAAGAGGCCTAAAGGTACTCACAACCAGGGATAGAGAATCTTCCCTCTGATTGGCATCTCTAGGGATAAAGGAAATATTAAATGCTAGAATGAAATTGTCAACTAAGTCCCATAACTCATTTTTGTACAGTCTAAACCTCAATTGCTTTGTCTAATAAATGTCCTTCACTTGATTGACAATCAGTTCAGAATCACCGAAGACAACAATTTGTCAATGGCCATGTCTTTAGCATCTCTTAACCCCAACACCAAGGCCTCATAATTTTTTATGTTGTTTCTTGTTTCAAATTCTTGTTTGTATGAGAGTGTAACCACCTCCTTTGAAAGGGAAATGAGGACTCTAATAGCACTAGAACTCTCCTTTGAATATGAGCCATCAAAGTACATCTTTTAGACTTTATTTCCTTGGTCTACCATTGTATGATTTCTACATTTGTTGACTGATATTTCTAGAACATCATCATTTATATGAAACATAGATGACCCAATTTCATCCTCAACAACATAAATTGGATGATTACCTAGATTTTGATGATCACTCATAATGTATGCCAACTTGAACTCTCTATATAATCTTCTTTTTTCTCCTCTAAAAACATGGATGGTCGCATATGTATCTGCAAAGATATTCCTACTTTCTTGTCCCATTTCCTAGATAAAATCATGCCAAACTTGGGGGGTATATCAGCTACAACAATATCAATAACTATACATTTCACGGGCAACTGAGACAGATAAACAACTAGATATTTAATTAATCCCAAGCATTTAACCTTTTTGGAATCAAAAGTGTAAGATTGTTGGTATGGATTGGTGATCTATAGCCCCATCTCTTCCATAAAAACATTAGGAATGACATTATGAGAGGCCCCTGAGTCCATTAGGCAATTATGTAGGATTTTTTCATGGGCATTCAGGGATATGTAAAAAGCCAGGAAGCATCAGACCCATCTGATTTTTTATTCTGAATAGGTGCATTTGATTTTGGAGCCCCTGGCCTAGGCCTTAAATCATACTTCTTTTGGGGATGAATTTGAAATATTTCTTCTTCCTTTACATCATCATCAAATTGGTTTGACAATTGGGAGATTTCATAATCCTACTAAATTATATGACTAGGATGAAGATCAATTTCATTAAACAGTACAAAAAAATCATCCCCAACATCATTCTCCACATCCATCTCCTAAACTTCATTGTTATGGAAAGGAGAAACTACCCTCTGATCTTCAACATTTCTGGTTTACCTCTACATGACTTGAGGGACATTGTTAGGCCTTCTAAATTGATCTTTGTTTATGTTTGCAACATCCTGATATTGTCTATTTGGCTTCTTGGTTTCCCATTTAAGTTTAGTTATCTTTGAAGTTAGGGATTTCAAGGTTCAGATCACCTCATCTAGATTTGGGTTAGATTCTGCTAGGTTGGAAGAAGAAGGAATCTCTTCCCTCTGCTTATTTTTGTCCCTATCTGATTTGTTCTTCAATTTTTCTTATGTTAGGATTTTAGAATCAACCTCTATGGTTTCCTCTTACATAAAAAACAAAGTGGTGGACCTCCTCTTCCTCAACAGGAGAGAAAATTCAACATCAAATGCATCTGCAAATGTGATCTTGGTTGAAGCTTCAGTGGGATTAATCTCATAATTTCATTGTTATACATTTTATTGAACATCTTAGTGAAGTTTGATACAGACTCACCATTTTTCCTTCTTAAATCCCCAAACTCAATTATGTAGTACAGGTAGTTTCTCCTATCTCTACATTCTTTTATAAAATCCTTATACAATGCCTCAATATCGGTGATAGAAACTAGATTTAAACGACGAAACCACTTCCTTGCCTTTCCATCAAGGCTCTGCACAAACAACCTCATCCATACATTTGCATGTTCTATCTTAAAGTTGTATGCAAAAATGTAAAATGATACCAGATTTTCTTCAACAATCACCTCCCCCTCACCATTGTATCTAGGAAGATATTTCATATAGTCACCTTTGGGAAAGGCATTTAAGTTTTGAGGCAGCACCAAAGGTATGCTGTAATGATGGCTTTCATCTTGTTGACAACCATGTTTGGGAAAACTCAACTTTGAGGTTAAGGAGGATATGTGGGTGTGGTTTCTTGAGAAGATGATGAGGCTAATTACAATGGGGTTTTCAAAAATAACAATCTCAGGCTACCTTTTGTTGAGGATAGGGGAAGTTTTTTCAGATGTAGAATTTCCTTGGATGGAAAGGGGTGTCTCTGAGAAAGTGTGGAATTTCTTAGTTCCCTCTTTGGATCAAAATTTGGTGTTTCACCATTCAGGTCAAGGTTGAATTTTGAGGCTTTAGTATGCCCATGATTTTATTTCCTAAATCCCCTCTCGGGAGACAAAATTCCTTAATATATTTGCATTTAGTGGAGTTTCCAGGTGAAACATGGCAATCAGTTTGGTGCCTGATATTTGTTCACCATCAAAGATCATATCTAATCAAAGTCATTCTCCCAGGGAAAGATACTTCATTACTCCATTCTTTGGCAACGACGCCAGAAGATGTTGGTCCTAAGGTCTACACCTAACTTCTAAATGACAAAGCTAGGGCACCTCAAGTGTTGAAATGATTGGTTTTTATGAATTAAGTTTGTTGGTTATCTAAGAGATAGGTTTTCAAGGGTAGAGACATGGTTGGATTGTTCAACAATATCACTGTAAGGTTTCCCTTAGCTTGTGGCATGCAAATTTAGTGAGAAGGTAAAGATATGAAGAATAAAACAAAGGACATACAAGCAATCATACAATTTGTTTCTTGTTGTATGAAATTTTAGACTTAAAATAATATTCCTGATATAAAACATGTATCTTGACACAAATCATCCAAAAAAGGTTGTATTACAATAAACTATTTATTGAAAACAATAATTGAAATCAGGTTGCATAGCAATAAACAGTTCATTGAGACAACAACCGAAAGGAAGGGAGACAAAATTTTGCATACATTTCCAATTTGCATCTAGATAATATTAACACACAGAAGATTTGAGAATAAAACACAATCTTTCACCAAATATTATATTCACAAAGGTAGGAAACTTAATAGTCTTATGCTTCAATTCCCATCCAAAATTTTGATGCTTGATCTTCCAAAAACTAAACCTCATTACATTAAAGAATCTCTCTATTTATCTCTATCCCAAGAGGGTTTTACCACCATTCTAGGATCTAACTCTAAAGTTCAACTTTACATTACAACTAGACCTTGTAAACAACTTGACTATCACTCCTTAATTACAATTTGTAAACATTTATTTGACCTGAGTGTATTGGGTTTGAAGTATCAATTCATATATTCCCCTCAATTCAAACTTAAAAAAATATTGTTCATATCAAAAAATAAAATGACCATTTATTACAATTGGTAGAAGTACCTTTGACTAAAGAAACAAAACTCTATAAGTGCAACTATAACTTGTAATGTCCCCAAGGCCGACCCCTGTTGTAAATCATGTTTCTGAAATGAATTGTAATTATGTTTTATAGGATGGTGAGCCAAGTTTATATAAGTTGGTGGGCTTATGTGATTGTTAGGGCAGAGAGCCTAAGTGTTGAAGGCCAAGAGCCTGCTTTTGTATATGTAATCATGCAGAACATTAATAAAAATATAAACACCATTGCGTGCAGACCGACCACGATGAATGAGTGATGGGGGACTAAGCTTCCACAGAGTGGGCAAGGGATTAGGGGTTGGAAGGTGGGAAGAGGGGCTAAGTGTTGAGCCTAGGGGATTAAGTCCTTGGGGAATAATATTTTAATATTATTCCAAAAGACATGTGAATAATATGTTTTATCCTAAGTTCTTTTTGGAAGGACAAGCAACTTCCAAATGGAAGGAACACATGTAGTTGCATGGGTGACAAGTGTCAACCCAGGCGCATGCAAATAAAATGGCTGAGATGAGCCATGTTGGGGGTTCCTCCTCCATTCCACCGTCGATCGTCTGAACATGAGTACCATCTTCTTAGATGACATTTTGGAGTATTCCAATTTAGAAGTGGAGCATGAACAACACCTGAGGATGGTGCTGCAAGTGTTGAGAGAACACTAGCTGTATGCCAAGTTGAGCAAATGCTCATTTTATCAAAGGCAGATCCATTACTTGGGGCACATTATTTCAAAAGAAGGGATCGTTGTGGATCCTGAGAAGGTTGAGGCCATCAGAGAATGGTTAGTGCCAAGGAATGTGGCGGAAGTTATATCCTTTATGGGTCTAGCGGGCTATTACAGAAGGTTTATAGCAGGGTTCTCAAGGATAGCTCACCCTATCACTTCCTTTCAAAGGAAGGAAAAAAAGTTTCAGTGGACTAAAGAGTGTGAGAAGAGTTTCCAGTGATTGAAGCAGTTGTTAACCAGCGCTCCAATCTTGAGGATTGCAGATCCAAATATGGATTTCGTGGTGTGCACAGATGTGTGTAAGGAAGGGTTGGGAGGAGTTATCAGCTAGAATGGATTTGTAATCTGTTATGAGTCCAGGAAGCTAAAAGAGCATGAAAAGAATTATGCCACTCACGATTTGGAGTTGACAACAATCGTTCATGCTCTGAGGAAATGGATACATTACCTCATGGGAAGGAATTTCTCTAATGAATACGAATTTGATATCAAGCATATCAAAGGGAAGGAAAACAAGGTGGCTGATGCACTCAGTAGAAAGGTGCGTGAATTACATGCTACAACCATTAGCATGTACATGACTGATATTAAAGATAGAATTTTGGAAGCTACAAATGCAGATTTGCAGTACAGAGACTTGGTAGAAAAGATACAATAGAGAAAGAGACCACGAAAAGAGGGAAATTACATCTTGGGAGTTGATGGAATACTTCTGTATAAAAACAGAATTTATATACCTAATGTCCAGGAATTGAAACTTGCAATTCTAAAAGAAATGCATAATGTGACTTATGTTGGACACCCTGGATATCAAAAGATTGTGGCAGCAATCAAAAGCCATTGCTTTTGGTCGGGTATGAAGAGAGAGATCGCTGAATAGATCGCCAGATGTATGGAGTTCTAGAAAGTTAAAGCTGAGCATAGGCCCCCAGCATGGTTGCTGCAACCTTTGCCCATTCTTGAATGGAAGTGGGAAGTGGTGACCATGGATTTTATTACAGGATTGCCTAGAATGAGCAAGCAACACGATTCGATCATGGTTGTGGTGGACAAGCTTACAAAATATGCCCATTTTATTCCACTGAAAACCATTCACAATGAAACAGATGTTGTTGATATCTTCTTAAAATAAGTGTCACACTTGCACGGAATTCCTAAAATGATTGTGTCTGACAGGGACCCGAAATTCACCTCGAATTTCTGGAAAGGATTGTTCAAAGGATTAAGAACGAATCTGAATTTTAGTACAGCGTATCATCCCGAGTCTGATGGACATATAGAGAGGGTGAACAGAGTAATAGAGGGCATGTTGAGAATGTACGTGATGGACAAACCATCAAGATGGGAAGACTACCTACATTTGGTAGAATTCGCCTACAATAATGGGTATCATGCATCATTGAAGATGAGCCCATTTGAAGCACTTTATGGAAGAAAGTGCAACACTCCAGTGAGCTGGGATAATCCAACTGACAGAGAAGTAGTTGGGCTAGAGTTTCTCAAGGAGATGGAGGACCAAATGATAAAAATTAAACAGAATTTGAAAGTTTCCCACGACAGGCAGAAAAGTTATGCTGATAAGAACAGATCCCACAGAGAATTCAAAGTGGGTGATCATGTTCTCCTGAAAGCGAAAACTAACAGGAGTTCCCTGAAGCTGGGAAGTTGTGCCAATTTGGCAGCAAGATTTTGTGGGCCATTTGAAATCCTGGAAAGGATTGGGCCAGTTGAATATAAGCTTGCATTACTTGCATCTATGACTGTACATAATGTGTTTCATGTTTCATTGCTTAAGAAATATATACCTGATGCTAATCATGTTATCGATTGGAATGTGATTCAGGTGGAACCAGAAGGTGTCCTGTGAGTGCATCCTGTGCACATATTGGACAGGAAAAACAAGTAGCTTCGGAATCGAGCTATAGGGCTTGTAAAGGTCCAGTGGACCTGGTACAGTCCTGAGGACGCGACATGGGAGCATGAAGATGTTATGCGGGCAGAGTACTCGCATCTTTTCGAAAATTTTGAAAAGCTTGCAGATGCAGTGTAAAGTTGCACTGAGGACAGTTCAGAAATAAGGGGAGGGGGATTGTAATGTCCCCAGGGCTGAGCCCTATTGTAAATCATGTTTCTGAAATGAATTGTAATTATGTTTTATAGGATGGTGAGCCAAGTTTATATAAGTTGGTGGGATTATGTGATTGTTAGGCCAGAGAGCCTAAGTGTTGAAGGCCAAGAGCCTTCTTTTGTATATGTAATCATGCAGAACATTAATAAAAATATAAACACCACTGTGTGCAGATCGACCACGATGAATGAGTGATGGGTGACTAAGATTCCATAGAGTGGGAAAGGGATTAGGGGCTGGAAGGTGGGAAGAGGGGCTAAGTGTTGAGACTAGGGGCTTAATTCCTTGGTGACGCCAACCTGCCCTCGATGACACGGCCGCTCCCACCAGGACCTTCTTACACACGGCCCGAAGAGTCAATTTCTCTTCCAACTCCCCTCGGGAGTTACCCACAGTATCCTCCTTCGGCGATCTCCCCTTCGCGAATTGAGAAATCGGAACTCGCGGATTCGCGAGTTAACACCCACGAGATCGGGTCTCTCACTTCCCTGAATCCCGATGGTCAACGAGTCAACACTCAGTTCCGTTGGGGCTTTCCCTATCGGGAAATTGACCGATATGAAATAGTGATTCACTTACACTATGAATCCCCGAACCCCGAACTCCGATATGCCGATATGCGATGGCACGTGTGGATTCGACACCTCCACCTCTTCCTTCTATCGAGACTTCGATCCCCAATATGCCGATGTGCTTCCACCTGTACTCCACTAGAAACCGTGGTCTGTTAAGGTCCTAACCCGCACATAGGTATATCAATGTATTCGGATGTAATAAAGGTCAATATTAATAAGACCTTTCAATAAAATAGAATAAGGCGGATGTAAGAAGACCTAATAGAAGCTTTCGCTTCTAGAAGGATCTTC
>ML804299.1:14576-36929 GCA_009831015.1 Picea engelmannii | reverse complement strand
TTTCCAGCACCAACTGGATGGAAGCACCAACTTCCAATCATACATGCACCAACCTGTATAACAGAGAACAAGAGTTCTCCCTTGCACCACCCTGCCACCCTGTTTTCTCTGGCTGCAACCAGATGGAAGCTACAACTCCCTGTATTCAAGCACCCACTTGAACCTCTGAGGAAAACAGTCCTCCCGAGCACCTCCCAACCACCCTCAAATATGAAATAATGAATACACAGACAATTACACAGATAAATCAATTCTTACCAATCTTTCTTTGTATTTGATCTTCAACCAACTGTTCTTCAATTCTTTTATTCTTCTGGTTGTTTGACATGTCAGCTCTGCATCACCCTTTCTGTTCCGTTCTTTCTATGCTTATGTTCTGCTTCTACTCTCCATTTCGTCTCACTCTGTGCATTTGCTTCCTCTCCTGCTACACCTCTGCTCTTTTCCTTTTCTTACTGTTCACTCATTTTTCCATATGGAGCAACCAACCCAATTCAGTCTCATTCATATTCTTTTATACAGGCTACCTTGACGATTCCACTTCCCCTTCCAGTCGGTAATATAGGGACATCTGTCTTGGCAACTGAAATGCTAACCGATTTGTCATAATCAGTCCATTTCTCTTAACGGATTCATAACTGAAGCGTTAACATGTGAGGAAGAACAACAACCCTCCGATCAATACTTGATCCAACGATTCAGATCAAATCGAGATTTCACTCATCGCGATTTCAGCATTTGCGATGTCAGAAATCACAAGTCCTTCGGACTCGCGATTCTCCGATTCCCGATGGCTCCTTTCATACGCAAGCCCTCCTGAGATTAGTTTCCGGCCAACGTGACCTTCACTCCGTGACCACAACCTTATGTCTCTCTATCGGGATTTCGGCGTTCTTCATGTTCACTGTTCTTTTCACTTATAAATCCATATCCCGATTCGCGAAACTCTGACATGGTCTAAAATCAACGGTCTAGATCATAGCCTGATCTGACGGCTCAGATTGTATCACGATTTTGCATCTCGTGAAATCGACACTCCTGAGGTCAAGTGACTTTATCACTTCAAAGTTCCGATCCCCGATGCCGATGCGCCCCTTTCCACGTGCTAGCCCTGCTAAATATAGGCCTCGACCCATATGACCATCAACACATGACCTCGGTCAAGCCTCTCATCAGGGTTTCGACATTTTAGATGTCATCATGCACACGCCTATAGAATTCTCGATCCCTGATTCTCCGATGACGGAGATCAATGGTCTAGATCTCATTCTTATCTGACGGCTGTGATTACATCGCAAAATCGCATATCGTGATTTCAAAGTTTCTGTTGCAGTGTGTTCTTGACATATCAAAGTCCCGATCGCCGATGCCTCTATTGACGTCACACGTGGTTTGACACGTGTTAGATCCTACCACGTGTCACTCTGATTCGTGACTTGCATGTGCCTGAAGTGTTAAATCTTCCTGACACCTGTCATTCCCTGGTTGTGCCATGTTTCCCTGGGTGACATGGTCTACCGTCGTGAGTTGGATCAACGGTCTAGATCTCATGTTGATCTGACGGTGCAGATTCAGTTGGGATTTCGCATATCGTGAAATCGGGATTTTCATTGAATTGTTTTCTTTGCATATTGAAACCCCGATCCCCGAAACTCCGATGAAGCCTCCTGTCTACAAGTGGATGGTCCCGATCTCTGCTTGATTTAATGGCTATGATCAAATCGCGAAATCGCATATCGTGATTTCGGGGTTTTCGATGTCAAGTGAATTGGACATTTCAAAGTCCCGATCCCCGAATCTCCGATGATTTATCTCCCTCGCAACTTCTGCAGATATGACGGTTGTCGGCCTTTCGGGAAATTTGAATGGAATCCAACGGTCACTGGATCTGTGTCTTTCTTCTTCTTTGTAAGCTCTCGCTGCGCGCGTTTTCTTCAATGTTGTTCCTCCTGAGCTTTTACGTCCGAATCCCCAAGGGGTTTTAT
Source organism: Picea engelmannii (assembly GCA_009831015.1). Lineage (NCBI taxonomy): Eukaryota > Viridiplantae > Streptophyta > Pinopsida > Pinales > Pinaceae > Picea > Picea engelmannii. Next base: position 34,944 of record ML804299.1, on the reverse strand, counting down.
CCTTCTTATCCTGCCGTCTCCACTATTGCCATTAATGACAACAACCATCAACACGTACTCGTTGCTTGTTCAATATTTGCCAACACATTTTTGGTCACACACCACCCCGTATCTCGGACAGCATTGCGACATATCTGAGCAGCATAGCGGACTGGTACGTAGAAGCATAGTTTTCATACTTCAGAGTTTTTGGGGCTTCTGTTCCCCCTCATGCTCTACCACTGTTCATTTCTGACAAGCTAGCTTGTCGCGAGGTCGCCTGGCAAACCGTAATTGGCGGTGTGAGTAAAGAACTCAAAGGGTACTCAAAGAAGGTATGGCCGTCTTTTCTCATTCGGTTGAATTTTTATTCTTTATTAGATTTTGGGCATGCCGAAGCCGAGGCTGCAGCCCTGGAAGACCTAAATTTGGTCTCCATCGAGTACAAGAAGCACAATCCATAGAGGGTCGTGAGCAACCATTTAGCTAATTGTGGGCTCAAAAGATTTGAGCATGAAAATTCACCCTCGGATGACATTTTCCGAGGAGCGAGGTCCTATGAAGAGATTCTGGCTCGGATTCAATCCTTGGCACCCGAGGATAGAGCCAAGGTGCTGAAATTCTAGGCACACAGACATAGCTACCTCCCCGCTGTATTGCGAGGTGAAGGTCTAGGTATTTCGGAGACGAAGCAGAAGAATGCTGAAGGTTCTAAAGATGCAACTCCTGATGCAGGAAAACACCAGGATGAGGAGGAACAAACGAAGAATCCTGAAGTAGAGGTAAAGACTCCAGACCTGCCAAAGAAACAGAATCTGGAGACCGAGATAAATACCCCAGAACCGCCAAAGAAGAAGAACCCAGTCGACACCCCAGGAAAATCGGCGAAACAGATCCAGGAACCCATCACCTCTGTCACCCCTTTGTAGTCAACGTCGGGGACTATCGAGGAAGGATGGATATTCAATGAGGAGCTGAGGCCCATAAGAGCAGAAGAACTCCCTATGAATGATTTTTTCTTTGATAAAAAGAGAAAAGCGGTAGTAAAAAGGGAATTTTACCAGGAAGGAGAGTCGACCGCTAAAAAGTACAAAGTCATGACCGACGGAAAAAATAAAAAGAATGAGAAATCCACCACTGAAATCGTATGGATGCTAGGAGTGTATGCCTCGGCGAATCAATTCTCAGTCAGACTTTTAAAGAACCAAATTAAAAGGAAAAATCGCCTAATCAGGACTCTTGAAGCCAGATTGGCCTCGGCCACGGAAAATGCTAAAGGCCAGGTGAGCATGGAAATAGAACAGGCCAGATTTGCCAACAAAAATGAAATAGAGGTGCTTAAAGCTAAGATTGAGCAAGCACAGTTGGCGGTCCTGGATGGTCGGACGCAGGCGATCCAACAGAGGAGTTTGATTGAACAACTGCAGGCTCGGGTGGAAATCACTGAGAGAAAAATGATAGACATTGGGATATTCAAATCCCAAGCGATCGAGATTCGGGGCAGAATCTCTTCAGCACATCAGAATTTGCTCGCCAAGGTGGGAGCAATCTGGGAAAATTGTTTGTTGATCAATCAGGTTTCCGAGAACTTATCAGTCAGAGAAAGGGATGCAAGAGCAACTCGGGTCGCCTTCCAGGAGGCGGTGATAGCCACGAACAACCGGGTTTCGACGGGTACTCCCAGGTTCACCATTTTAGAGCAAACCCGAGGAAATATTTTTTTGAAGGATTGGGAGCACAACATCGCCATGGGAAAGGAGCAAGCCCAAAAGGTAACAAATTCCCTAGAAGAATCCTTTAATTCTATAGACGGCGAGCTATTGGGTATTGACAGTGGAGGCAATGCCGAAGCGTTGATGAAAATGAATGTGGAACAGATATCACTTGATCTGAAAGATAAGGAAGAAAGAGATTCGGCTGATATCTCTCAGATGAATATGGTGGACATAGTCCAAGTTGATAAGTACATGATCAAACCCAGCACGCAACTAAGTGCCCTCAACATCATCGACGCACAAATGGAGGACAAGTTGCAACAGTTAGCCCAAGAATGTTACTTCGTCGAGGCCAGCTCTCAAGAAAAACCATCACGGTTCATATCCCAGCTAGTGGAAAGATGTATCACCTGCACTGAGTTCGCGCGACGACAAACACCTGGCACCAAGTGAAGACAGAGTAGGAGAAATGGAGCGATTTCTCTCTTCTCTGTCATAACCGAAATTTTGCGACTATTGAGATTCTACCTTCTTTGTAAAAAATTGTATAAATATATCCCAGGAAGGAATAAACAGGGCCGGGACCCTTTTTGAGGTTTTGTAATAGAGTTTTTTACATTGAGATTTAATACAAGCAGATCTGGAGATTCTCAATTCCGTCACTACTATATTACAAGTTTGCTTCCTTGTTTCTCATTTTTCCATTTCAATTCATATTCATAATTGATGTGCTTCATTATACTTTAGTACTACCACTACTATAACGAATGAATTTGGGTTTTCTGTAATTGTTTATTGTCTTTCCTCTGCACCAGCTATCAGTGGTGTAAGACCAATCTGCATTTTCGGAATTCTACATACATTCTTTGTTACATTGGTTATTTTCTTACATATTTTCCTCTCCCGTTTATGTCATGAGATTTTCCCCTGGTAGGAACCTTACACTGTAAACGACTCAATGTTTTTCTCCCATCTCACACCTTTTATTAAAATATAATACAGTTACGGGAATGAGCCTTAGATTTGCATCCATATTTTAATTCTGCAACTGTAAGTTCTCTTTTATAAGACCCAACTGAGAGAGCACTCAACCTTTCTTAAAGTTTTTCCTACCTGTGTTTTTCCCCCATGACAGTTCCTATACCAACTCAACCTAATGTTGAACCCAGACTATTGAACCAAACACACATCGCCTTAAACTTTTTCAACACCATCCTTAAAACGACAACTAACTGGGCCGAAATTGAACAATCATGGGCAGCCATTGAACGAGACATAAGTATCCAGGAACAATTGGAAGCCAGACAACACCAACGAAGAAATCTTCCTTAGTTTCCTTCTCCGAAGGTTGACATTTCTCCCTTCTCCATCTCTTAACCACCTTCGGATTCCTTGACACTGTACTTTTAAGCCTTAAGTACAGACTCAGGAACAACATCTTTCTAGCATCGTTGTCGGGGATCGAAGTTACAAAATCTTTTTCCCTGGGAAAATGACATTTGTTTTTCATTGAAAGTGTTACCCTTTGATAGTGAACAAAGAGTACACACATTTTAAGGCTTTTTATCTTTCACTTGGTGACTCCACAAAGAAATAAACTGGCATTCGGTCGAAGGAATACCAGACAAAACCCGGATGGTGAGCAGATTACGCCCGTTACCGATCCTAAAAAAATTCTAAAGACGAGAGGCTCTTTTAAGCCAACCGCTGCAGTTTACCAACTTGAAATCCCATCACTGGAGGCTGAGAGTCCTTCCGAACCCTCGAATTCGCTCAGTCCTTGTTTTGATGCTAAACATTCAACACCAATCTGATCCGAAATTAGGAGTGAGATTCATCCAACAATCCCCTTAGTACAGAGGGGAAAGGGCCCTCTTGAAGGTTCGTCGGCTTTTAAAATACCATCTTATCTTCAGTTGAATTTCCCGACTTCACCAAATTCTGAAGAGTGTGTTACACACTCGTTTCTCACACCCGTCGGTTTTCTCGATTCCGTTTCTTGCAAGTTCGAGGAACCGACTCCTTGCGTTCCTTATCTTTCCTCATTAGATTTTCCTCTTCGCGAAGAAAATAAAGATTCCATTTTAATTTTCCAAAACCCCATTTATAACTTTCCACAAACAACGATGGTAGCCGCTGGAGGAGGAGGTGGAGGGTTTATAGGAGGAGGAGGAGGGTTTATCAGAGGAGGAGGGGGAGGGGCCCCTCTAGGAGGGGGTGGAGGCTAAGGGCCTGCTCCCCCTCCCAGAGTCTTTATGAAAGTTGCGGCCAGGTACGCTTTGTTAATATTGCCCGTCCCCCTACACAATCTTCTAGAAAATTACATAAAAAATTTATCGAAATTCACCGGGGAGGGAGATCTAACCGCTGTCGAACATATTAATTTTTTTGACCAATTTGCAGATATATTTGGTATCGAACACGAGGATGTCTATTCGAGGCTCCTTGTCCAAACCTTTGAAGGTCAGTTCCAAACTTGGTTTCGAAGCCTACCCGCAGCTTCTATCTTGTCATATGACGCTTTGGAAGATGATTTCATCAGGCAATGGGGCGAGAGAAAAGACCATCTCTATTATTTGACTAAATTTGGGTCTTTGAAGAAAAAGAACTCAGAAACAGTCATGGAATTCATTGAGAGATTCAACAAACTGTATAATAAAATCCTGGCTGAGGTTAAACCATCACAACCTGCGGCCAAAGTAACTTTTTCTGGAGCTTTCGAGCCTAATTTTGCACTCGTTCTACGAGAGCGAAGGGGAGCCACCTTAAACCGAATGCAGGACAATGCAGTAGAAATAGAATCTAACATGATGGCTTTGGGTAAGATTAAATCTAGATTAGAGACTGGAAACCGAGAGGCCAAGCGCTTTAGAGAACAAGCAGGCCCTTTAGGGTCCAATAGATCCTCAGACGATAGGGTGGACGATATGGCTAGAGTGATTAAAGAGTTGTCAAATAAAATATCCTAAATGGAACTCGAATAGGCTAAGGCTGACTCTTACCCCAAAAAAGAGTTCAAGAGGAACCCAAACCCCCCAAACCTACAAAAACAAATAAAAAAGGAAGATCAAAAAATACAAGCTCCCTTAAAGAATGAAAATTTTATAGGAGCTAACGATTTTCAAGACTTCGAGGATTCGGATAATGATGTCACGAATTTCGGTGATGACTGTAGTCAACCATATCTGACTCGCGAAGACTATGAAAAGTATCTAAATATGCCAGAAACACCAAATGAGAGTGAAGAGGGTGATCACACTGAGATCTGTGAATCCCAACCAAAAACTGAGATAATGATGGTTGAGTTTCAACTGAGGTACGACCTGAGATCTAAGAGTCAGCCCACCTCAATGACTCAACCCAAGAAAATCCTTCATAGAGGTCAAGCTTACTAGCCTCCTTCAGACCAGACCTTAACAGTCAACAACAAAACTAAACTAGTAAGCGCTCAAGAGTCCGAGGTGGAAAAAGTTGGAACTCAAACACAAGGAACCAAACCCGTAAATAAAGCTACATCATCAAATAGGAACATGAGTGATAAATCTGTCCAAACAAATAAGTCAGAAAGGAAGAATTCGGAAGTCTCAACCAGAGAAACAGACAGAGTGAGCGGAGCTTTCAGTTTTGAAAGTGAGTTAAACAAAATTAAGATACCAATCCCTTTGGTGGAATTAGCGAAAAACCCCTGTTACCGCAAACAAATTACCAAAATGATAGGTGTCTCTGAACTGGAAAGCCAGTCTGATGTTATAAACTTGGAAGATGATAGACCTAACATCACTTTTGGTCCCCATTTTGAAGGGTCCAAAGACAACATCGCTCCCTTTTATATCACTCTGAATGTATATGATCAGTTGCTGCATAATTTTATGTTAGACTCCAGAGCTTCCCATAATGTTATGCCCAAGATTATAATGGAGAATTTGGGTCTCCAGATCACAAGACCTTATCGAAATATGTACTCTTTTGACTCGAGGAAGGTTAAATGCATCAGGATGATAAAATATCTGGTTGTCACCCTGGTGCAGGTCCCAGTTAAGAGTATCCTGATGGATGTGGTTATCGTAGATATTCCCCCTAAGTATGGCATGCTATTATCTAGGTCACGGGGAGACAAGTTGGGGGGTTCTCTACAGTTGGACATGACTTATGCCACAATCCCTATGTTTGGTGGTCAATTCACTCGGTTGTACAGAGAAACAAGATTAGCATATACGGTCAGTGACCCTCAAAACCCAAACAACTTCCCTATTTACATTGCAGATCAAGATCTGGGAAATTGCATCTTGTCTTTTGATGATGGCCTAGATGGTTGTCCAGAGGAAATCGACACAAAGCAAGAAGAGTTAAACCTCATGACAGAAGATCTGTGTAGTACTGGTGTCTGGAAAATGCATTTTGACGATGCTTTATCTTCTGAAGGGGCAGGTGCTAGAGTGCTTTTAGTGGCGCCTGAAGGTAAGTTCATTGTTCCTTTCTCTTACCATTTTCATTGGGACATAGATTACACTAATAACGTATGCGAATATGAAGCATTGATCTTAGGATTAGAGGCTACCAAAAAGCTAAATATAAGAAATGTGGAAGTATATGGGGATGCAGAATTAATAGTCAAACAAGTAAACCGTCAATACCTAGCTAGGCATCCCAGACTAAGAGCGTATAGAAATTGTGCTTGGTATCTCATGGAAAAAAATTTCTCATCCGTGAAAGTCCATTTTATCCCTCGCGTTGAGAATCTACATGTTGATGCATTGGTAAAGGCAGCTTCAACCTTCTCCCCCCCCACGACTTTTAAACTGAAGTATCACATTGAAATCAGATACAAACCCTCCATACCAGATAATATCCGACATTGGCAAGTCTTTGAAGATGATGAACAAATCAAAAAATTCCTTACAGCAGTAGGCGAATTCTCTGAAACTCATACTGACCAAGAAAATCAAAATGACTCAATGTGGATCATGAAAGAAGGGGAAGACCCTGAAACCTTCTGAGAAAAAATTGTAGATCATCGTATGTTGGTCCTTAAAAGCAATCAGATTTCAAAAGGCTTAATTCCTTTAGAAATACTTTTTTATCAGAACGACGTACCTGTGAAATCTACTTTGCAGCCCCAACCAGAAGAAGTGGAGGACTGTGATATAGGAACTGAAAAAGAATCCAGGGTAGTAAAGATATCCAAGTTCCTCCCTCCCAAAGTAAAGGTCAAATACAGAGAACTACTCAGATAGTATAAAGATGTTTTTGCCTGGTCCTATGATGAATTGAAAACGTATGACACTTCCATTATTGATCACAAGATACCGTTGAAGCTTGCGGTCAAACCGTTTAGGCAAAATCTTAGGCAAATCAACCCCATTCTGTTACTTGTGATAGAAAAAGAAGTTAAAAAACTCTTGGACGCGAAAATAATCGTACCTCTGAGATACTCTGACTGGGTAGTCAACCTAGTCCCAGTTAAGAAAAAGAACGGGGAAATCAGACTGTGTGTAGATTTCTAAAACTTAAACAAGTCATCTCTCAAAGATAATTATCTGCTTCCCAAGATGGACCATGTACTAGAAAAATTAGTTGGATCAAACCGAATGTCTATGATAGATGGGTTCTCTGGTTATAACCAAATCGCCATGAATGAACAAGATAGGGAAAAGACTGCTTTCACCACACCATGGGGTACATTTATGTACGACAAAATGCCGTTTGGTTTGATGAATGCAGGGGCTACATTCCAGTGCGCTATGGACATCACTTTCGTAGGAGAAAGAGACAAGTTCGTAGTCATCTACCTCGACGATTTGACGGTTTTTTCTAAAACCGATGAAGAACACTTGGTCCATCTAAAACAGATTTTCAAAAATTGTTGCAGGTTTGGTCTATCTTTGAACCCAAAGAAATCACATTTCTCTATGCGAGAAGGTAAGCTTCTGGGTCATATCGTATCTAGAGATGGGATCAGGATTGATCCTAAGAGGATTGAAGCAATAAATACTATAAATATTCCTAGAAATGTAAAAGAGATTCAATCTTTCTTAGGAACTATAAATTTTTTACGAAGGTTTATCCCCAATTTCGCTAAGATTGTAAAATTGATCACAGGAATGTTGAATAAGGATAGCGGAGTGAATTGGACGACTGAAGCCAGAGCATCGTTCGCACATATTAAAAAAGTCATAAGCGAGGCACCTGTGTTAGCTAGCCCAGATTATCTGAAAGATTTTCTTATCTTCTCGTTTGCTTCTGAACATACTATCGCCGCGGTGCTCCTACAAAAGGATGACGAAGGATTCGAAATGTCGATCATGTTTTTTAGCAAGAGCCTTAGAGACGCAGAACTGAAGTATGACATAATAGAAAAACAGGCGTACGCAATGGTAAAAGCGCTAAAGGCGTTCAGAACTTATGTACTACATTCGAAAATTATCGCGTACGTGCCCACTAGTTCTGTGAAAGATATATTGATATAGCTAGACTGTGATGGAAAAAGAGGGATATGACTCGCTAAAATCCAGGAATTTGATTTGGAAGTTAAACCGACGAAATTGATAAAAGGACAAGGCCTAGCCAAACTCTTAGCTAAATCAAACCTTAGAGCCCTTGATATCAATTGCCTGCAGGGAAGCGACGAACACATAGATCTGAACGAACCGGAAGAAGAAACAAGTCCCAACCAGATCGAAGAGAAGTTCTTATCATCGAACTAGCACAGAGACATAGTGTTTTACCTGCTGAACCTAAAATGCCCAGAGGAACTATCACCATCTAAATGCAGAACTTTAAAACTCCATGCAGTTAAATATTGTATATCCGAAAGTCAGCTATATTGGAAGGATCCACTCGGGTTCCTGCTAGTCTATTTAGTGGAATCAGAAACCCAGCGGGTTATAGATGAATTTCATCAGGGAGTCTGTGGGGGGCATCATGCATGGAGGGCTACAGCCTACAAGATCTTGAGGGTTGGGTACTACTGGCCGAAACTCTTTTTGGACGTCAATGCAAAAGTGCGTGCCTGCAACCCTTGTCAAATATTCGCTGGTAAACAGAAACTCCCTGCACTGCCACTCGTTCCAGTCAAAGATGAAGCTCCATTTCAACAATGGGGTCTAGACTTCATAGGGGAGATTAATCCCCATTCCAGTGCTCAACATAAGTGGATCTTAACAGCTACGGATTATTTTACTAAATGGGTGGAAGCCATTCCAACCAAAAGGGCAACAGACTTGGTGGTGATCGATTTCTTGGAAGACAATATCTTGTCAAGATTCGGGTGTCCCCGAAATATAGTTACTAACAATGCCCAGGCCTTTAAATATATGGCTATGATTATCTTCTGTCAGAAGTATAATATCATTCTCGGCCATTCCACTGCATATTACCCCCAGGGGAACGGATTGGCCGAATCATCTAACAAGATCCTGGTGAACATAATCAGGAAAGTAATGGATGAAAATAAAAGGTCTTGGCATGTGCACTTAAAATACACATTATGGGCAAACCACATCAGCACTAAAAGGTCTATCGGCATTTCACCGTTTCAAATGGTCTATGGGGCAGATGTTGTTCTACCTATAAACCTAGCGCTACCTGTGATGAAGTTATGGCAGGATCAAAACAAAGAACCCAATCATGTAACTAGGAGAATTAACTAGCTGATTGAGGTTCAACAACATAGAGTTGAAGTTGATGAAAAGATGCAGAAGTACCAAGATGATATGAAAGCATTGTTCGACCTTAAGGCGAAGGACAAGGAATTTCTTCCGGGTGATTTAGTACTAAGATGGGATGCAAGAAAAGAGGACGCCGCAAAGCATGGTAAATTTGACTACCTCTGGTATGGACCATTAAGGGTCTCGGCTCCGGAAGGGAAAAATTCCTTCCTTCTGAAAAATATAGATGGAGAAGTCCTCAGCGCCCCTGTCAACGGGCGGTATCTAAAGCATTAAATGACGTGACAGTCGCCAANAAAAAAAAAAAAAAATTGTAAATAAAAAAATTTCATTATATATGTTTTGTACATACATATATTTTCATTTAAACATTTGCTTTTGGTTTTTGGTTTTTATTCATAAACTCCCGACACATTTCCAATAAGATTCGTATTTGCTTGTACAGGAGTCCAGCTGCATACGAAAACTAGCAGGAATGGTAATTTACAGGTCAATGTCAGAAATGGATCGGCATAAAATAGGTGATACCTAAAATAGTTTCCTATTGCGCAAAGAAAGTGAAATGAAAAGGCAAAAAGGAATTTCTCAAAAACATATGTTATGAAAGACTGTTAAAGAAAACCGAGGTAACGTCATTCAAACTGTGATATCGACTAAAATGTTAGATAACAGGATCGTTTATTGGCTCAATAATTTTTGATTGAAAATAACAATACACTAAATCTAAAAACGGTCGGTCAAAATGAACTGTCCCCAAAGATATCTACAAGAGTCAGTCTTGAACTGTTTGACCTTCTATATTTTCGGTAAATGAATCACTACCTGGCATCCTGTCTATCTTTGGGTCTAACTTTTATCCAGTCAACATCTTCTTGTGTCATTATGAAGGGATAAAAGTTTTTCGTTTTAAACCTCATGAGTTTCAAAACAGATCTTGATAGGAAAGTGGGTCTTCACAACTACTTGATCCCCTGCTAAGCGAAGGAATGTTTAGAGCGATCCTAACTTTCCTAGATTTTTCAACAGCATCGGAGGATTAAAGCTTGCTCAAATGGGATGCCCTTAAAAAATTATTTTCGTTTTTTCCCAAAGAACGAAGATGTCATGAAGGTCAAGGGAAGGTTGGTACCAAGTAATCAAAGTAAGTTGACAGGCCTCTAATGCAAAATATTACATAGATATCAGCCCTGATACGAACTGATTGCCCCCATCTTCGCGCTCAAAGAATAAATTATAAGACAGGTGGTGAAAGGAAATTCAGAAATGATTGCCCCCACCTAGTCCAAGAGACGATGAAAGGAAATTCAAAAATGATTGCCCTCATCTCAGCATTTAAATGCATAAAGACATTCCAAAGTGGTGAAAGGAAATTCAGTAAAAGGGGCCAGATAACTTCACCGGGGTACTGAACAGGCTCACTGGCAGTGAAGCAATGTCTGAGATATCTGTAAGGTTGTTATACATGAATATCACTCTACTCTGGTAACCAATGCTTTCTAAAACCTGATCCACATCCCAAATTCAAACGGGATTCCCCGATTAAAAACATATAATCTCATCCTTTTGATGCAAGCCAAAAGCCACAAGCTCTGTTGGGTCTCCTAGGGTCGTTTCGATTGTCTTAAAGCATACCTAAATTTAGTAGCGGGAAAGAGAAAATTGTGAAAGGGACTACAGCTGTGTTTGGAAAGAGTATCTAATTTTGAAAAAACTTTTAAGGTAACGAACAGAGTCTTTTTCCCCCCTCGATCCTCTTTTCTCGACAACCTTTACGCCTGGTTGAGTTTTTGACTCCATTTACCCAATATTGGCACTTGGTCTACTGTTCTTCCCACCTCACAGGAAGATGGGATCCCTAGTTGGAGCCTATGTTGGAGCCGCCATTGTTTTGTTTTGTCTATCACAATTTTCATTTTGATACTTGAAATCTAAAGATGGTTTTCTTTTTCCCTCCGAGTTTTTGAGACCTTTGAAACCTTGTCACATGAGCAGCGATGATTTTACACTCTCGAAACAAGTCCTACCTTTCGTAAGAATGTTCACTCTTTTTGTTTTACTTCGGGATCTCACAGGTCGGATACTATAATTCATGAATTCACACGTCCCAAGTCATGAAACGGCGAAGTCGTTTTAATTTTTCACTCAAAGCAGTAACCAGGGTAAAATCTTTTAACTCGTGATTAGACGTTGTCGAGGTTTTGTGCCTCGGCGTTCGCCAAACCAAAATTTTTATTTTTACAACCCTGAGAGCCGAGAATACGAGGTCTTTTCTGGATAACCCATGTCAAGGATTAATGGCAAAAAGCTAACCATGGTAAAGGTTGTTCTCGGAATCTCGCCACTCGACACTATCTTTTTCAAAAGTTACAACTTCTAAACCCCGACTCACGAAGTCACAATGTAATTATAACATGATTAATTAATCACTTAATCCAAGATTATCTTCCCCTTAATTAAGTCTTGTTATCACCATCTCGCGGTTTCACGACTCAGCATACAAATCTCCCAGAAAATTGTCTTCAAAGTTCCGAGTTGCGATATGGCGAATAAAATGATTATAAAATTAATTATGCCCCAAATCGCGATTACCTTTAATTAAACCAAAGTCGGCCCTCGCGATCTCGCGAGTTAGGGACTCAAAGTGTTAAAAGAAAATCCGCGATATAACGAATAGCGAGAAATTGATTAACGTTGGCGAGATTAGATTAATGAAGCTAAATCAAGACAAATCCCTCGTTTTGATGCCTGCGCGATTTACGAGGGGGTCTTTTCTCTCCATACGCCAACTGAATTTTAAACTGCCAAAATTTATGACATTAATGGGAAATAGGGTAAGTCTATGAATTAAGATCGGATTTTTACAGCATAAATTTATTTCTAATTATGATTTGACAGGCTTGTTTTGAAAGGTACCGAGTTTTCAAATATATGAAAGAGTTGCGCTTCATTATAACGAATGTATTTTCATAGCACGCAGAGCTCATCACTTCTGAGCAAACTAACTTCTGTATGTATACGCAGTTCTATCGCAGAAGAGATAAAACACAAGCTTCAGCCATGGCTCCGTGGAAAGCAGCAAAGGCAAATGTTGAGGTTGCAGGACAAGGCTCAGACAATGTCTTCGATACTTTGCCCCGAAGTGTCGACTCAGTCCCCAACTGGTCATTTGTTTCAGACATTCTGCAATCAGAATTGGTGGATTATTCAGATGACTCCAATGACAATGAAAGAGATGATCTAAACACCAAATACAAGATAGTTGTCCAATCCGGAATGCACAGAGTAGCAGCCAGGCCACGGTTGCTTCCATATTATGACATGATCCGATGGGCGTTGGATCACGTGGACATACCAACTAGGACTATCATGAATGGGCAGCAAGTCACTGTCGGGACTTTTAGGCCAGAGCATATGCAAACCATGTATAAGCTATCGACGACGTCCGACTACACATATGGCGCCGAGTTCCTGGAGGAATTCAAGGAGAAGGAGTGCATGCGGTATGATAAAACCATGCCCAGTTTGATAAAGGATTGGGTTTCACGCACCGCGAAGTTTATAGCTAATGACCAGGGCGTTTATTCAATCGCTTCATTGGAACCACAGTATAAATATGTGCCATGATGACATTTCAGCTATATGGGAGAGAGGACACATCGCATTTTTTCCTTGCCTGGGTGCCTCTAATGTTTCGGGTCGCAGAAGGTTGCTCTTTTAATTGGGCAAAGATGCTTTTGGATAGTTTGGCCAACCGGGTCACAGAGTATCGGGAGCAGAAGGAAAACAGGAGGCCATCCTCATTCTTCATGTACCCGTATATTATGGATGCAATATGTTCTATGACACCATTTCCATTGATGAATTGGGGTTGGACTCCGGCCGAAGACAAACCCATACATGTATATCATGAAAAACTATGGGAAAATAAAGCAGAAAATTTCACATATGAAATTTTTAACAGGGTGATGGTGCCCCTGCATGTCGCCATTTTTGGTCAGCCACCACCCTGTATCTCGGAAAACATTGCAACAAATATGAGCAGCATAGCGGACTGGTACGTAGAGGCAGAGTTTTCATACTTCAGAGTTTTCGGGGCTTATGTTCCCCCTCATGCGCTACCACTGTTCATTCCTGACAAGCTGGCTTGTCACGAGGTCGCCCGACAGACGGTAATTGGCGGTGTGAGTAAAGAACTCAAAGGGTACTCAAAGAAGGTATGGTCGTCTTTTCCCATTCAGTTGAATTTTTATTCTTTATTATATTTCGGGCATGCCAAAGCCGAGGCTGCAGCCCTGGAAGACCTAAATTTGGTCTCCATCGAGTACAAGAAGCATGATCCACAGAGGTTTTTGAGCAACCATTTAGCTAATTGTGGGCTCAAAATATTTGAGCATGAAAATTCTCCCTCGGATGACATTTTCCGAGGAGCGAGGTCCTATGAAGAGATTTTGGCTCGGATTCAATCCTTGGCACCCGAGGATAGAGCCGAGGTGCTGAAATTCCAGGAACACAGACGTAGCTACCTCCCCGCTGTATTGCAAGGTGAAGGTCCTGGTATTTCGGAGACGAAGCAGAAGGATGCTGAAGGTTCTAAAGACGCAACTCCTGACCTTGGAAAACACCAGGACGAGGAGGAAAAAATGAAGAATCCTGAAGCAGAGGTAAAGACTCTGGACCCGCCAAAGAAACAGAATCCGGAGACCGAGATAAAGACCCCAGAACTGCCAAAGAAGCAGAACTCGGTCGACACCCTAGGAAAATCGGTGAAATAGATCGTGAAACCCATCACCTCTGTCACCCCTTTGCAGTCAATGCCGGGGACTATCGAAGAAGGATGGATATTCAATGAGGAGCTGAGGCCCATAAGAGCAGAAGAACTCCCTTCGAATGAGTTTTTCTTTGATAAAAAGAGAAAAGAGGTAGTAAAAAGGTAATTTTACCAGGAAGGAGAGTCGATTGCTAAAAAGTACAAAGTCATGACCGACTGAAAAAATAAAAAGAATGATCAATTCACCACTGAAATCATAGGGACGCTAGGAGCGTATGCCTCGACGAATCAATTCTCAGTCGGACTTTTAAAGAACCAACTTAAAAGGAAAAATCGCCTGATCAGGACTCTTGAAGCCAGATTGGCCTCAACCACAGAAAATGCTAAAGGCCAGGTGAGCATGGAAATAGAACAGGCCATATTGGCCGAAAAAAATGAAATAGAGGTGCTCAAAGCTAAGCTTGAGTAAGCACAGTTGGTGGTCTGAGATGGTCAGATGCAGGAGAGCCAACAAAGAAGTTTGATTGAACAGCTGCAGGCTCGGGTGGAAATCATCGAGAGAAAAATGATAGACGTCGGGATATTCAAATCCCAAGCAATCGAGATTCGGGGCAAAATATCTTCAGCACAACAGAATTTTCTCGCCAAGGTGGGAGCGATCCGGGAAAATTGTCTGTTGATCAATCAGGTTTTCGAGAACTTATCGGTCATAGAAAGGGATGCAGGAGAATCTCAGGTTGCCTTCCAGGAGGGGCTGATAGCCACGAGCAACCGGGTTTCGGCGGGTACTCCCAGGTTCACCATTTCGGAGTAAACACGAGGAAATATTATGTTGAAGGATTGGGAGCACAACATCGCCATGGGCAAGGAGCAAGCCCAAAAGGTAACAAATTCCCTAGAAGAAGCCTTTAATTCTATAGACGGCGAGCTACTGGGCATTGATAGCGGAGGCAATGCCGAAGCGTTGATGCAAATTAATGTCGAACAGATCTGACTTGATCTGAAAGATAAGGAAGAAAGAGATTCGGCTGATATCTCTCAGATGAATATGGTGGATATAGTCCAAGTTGATAAGTACATGATCAAACCCAGTGCACAACTAAGTGCCCTCGATATCATCGACGCACAAATGGAGGACAAGCTACAACAGTTAGCTTGAGAATGTTACTTCGTCGAGGCCAGCTGTCAAGAAGAACCATCACGGCTCATATCCCAGCTAGTGGAAAGATGTATCGCCTGCACCGAGTTCGCGCGATGACAAACACCTGGCACCAAGTGAAGACAGAGTAGGAGAAATGGAGCGATTTCTCTCTTCTCTGTCATAACCGAAATTTTGTGACTATTGAGATTCTACCTACTTTGTAAAAAATTGTATAAATATATCCCAGGAAGGAATAAACAGGGCCAGGACCCTTTTTGAGGCTTTGTAATAGAGTTTTTTACATTGAGATTTAATACAAGCAGATCTGGAGATTCTCAATTCCATCACTACTGTATTACAAGTTTGCTTCCTTGTTTCTCATTTTTCCATTTCAATTCATATTCATAATTGATGTGTTCGTTATACTTTAGTACTACCACTACTATAACGAATGAATTTGGGTTTTTTGTAATTGTTTATTGTCTTTCCTCTACACCAGCTATCAGCGGTGCTAGATCAATCTGCATTTTTGGAATTCCACATACATTCTTTGTTACATTGGTTATTTTCTTACATATTTTCCTCTCCCATTTATGTCGTGAGATTTTCCCCTGGTAGGAACCTTACACTGTAAACAGCTCAATGTTTTTCTCCCATCTCACACCTTTTATTAAAATATAATACAGTTACGGGAATGAGCCTTAGATTTGCATCCATATTTTAATTCTGCAACCGTAAGTTCTCTTTTATAAGACCCAACTGAGACAGTACTCAACCTTTCTTAAATTTTTTCCTACCTGTGTTGTTTCCCCATGATAGTTCCTATACCAACTCAACCTAACGTTGAACCTGGACTGTTGAACCAAACACACATCGCCTTAAACGTTTTCGACACCATCCTTAAAACGGCAACTAATCAGGTCGAACTTGAACAATCATGGGCAGCCATTGAACGAGACATAACTATCCAGGAACAGTTGGAAGCCAAACAACGCCAATGAAGAAATCTTCCTTAGTTTCCTTCTCCGAAGGTTGACGTTTCTCCCTTCTCGATATCTTAACCACTTTCAGATGCCTTGACACTGTACTTTTAAGCCTTAAGTACAGACTCAGGAACAACACCGACCATGATGAATGAGTGATGGGGGACTAAGCTTCCACAGAGTGGGAAAGGGATTAGGAGCTGCAAGGTGGGAAGAGGGGCTAAGTGTTGAGCCTAGGGGCTGGAAGGTGGGAAGAGGGGATAAGTGTTGAGCCTAGGGGCTTAAGTCCTTGGGGAATAATATTTTAATATTATTCTAAAGGACATGTGAATAATATTTTTTATCCTAAGTTCTTTTTGGAAGGACAAGCAACTTCCAAATGGAAGGAATGCATGCTGAAGGAACGCATGCAGTTGCATGGGTGATAAGTGTCAACCCAGGCGCATGCAAATAAAATGGCTGAGTTGAGCCATGTTGGGGGTTCCTCCTCCATTCCACCATCCCCCGTATGAACGCGAGTCCCATCTGACCTCTGCAAGATACCCTCGTGCAATTCTAAAACCAGGGAAAAGGTCTTTGTTGATTCCTAAGGAAGCCGATACATTCCTTGCTTTAATAGTTTGAGTCCGTGTGTGGGATCTCTGTACACCTTGTGCAATCCTGAAACCAAAACCGTGAGTCTATTTCGTGATTGTTGAGCCAGTTTGGGAAGCCCGTGTCTGTTTTCCCAGTTGGTTGTTGTGGCCACGCAGTGTTGGACTACGCGTGGCTTACTGGCCAGTGTGAGTTCATGCTTAGCTTGTGTGTAACCTCTCTCCAAGTGAGGGAGGTGATTGTTGTTGGAAGAGGCAGGTTGTCAGGCCCGTGAAAAGCTCTCTCCAGGTGAGAGAGTTTGCTGGGAAGTGGTTTCTTCCAGAGAGTGTCCAGCACTAGCTTCAGGCTCTGAGACTTCCTAATCTGGCCTATTTCTGAGACTTGGAGAGGGAGGTGTAGCACCAATGGACTGTGACTGTGAAGGTGTATACTCCCGGGCGGAACATGCATGTGAGGAATGAGATTCTGGGAGTAGTGGGCCTAAGATGGCATCCTGGGAAGAATCCTTCCAGTCATTCTGTGTTGTTTTCCCTGTAACCTCAGCCTAGCCTAGGATTCCTTACCTTGGGGTGGAGCTTAGTCCCAGCTCAGGGGTGACCCATTGTTGAGCTTGATGATCAACGTGGTCTAAGGCTAGGAGGTTCATGGAAGGCCTGCATGTGGTTGTTGGAATTACCACCATTTCAAGATAAGTACCAGATGATGTTTTAATTACTTTTCTGCATGTCTGTGTAGTTATATTTATCATGTATTCTGTTGGGCATACAAATTAATGTTAAAGCCATTGATTTTTTATAATAACAATAATTCTTATGGTTACTCTGAGTTTTAAATGTGTTTCTTTTGCTTAAATGCATGTCTTATATATAGAATTAAGTATGAGATTGTTATTCCGTGAAGTAGCGCCTGCCCGACCCAGAATTGGGGCGTAACATAACTGAAGCTGATAATTGAAGTGGGGCAACTCCATAACAAAAGTCTTCAAAAGTTGTGGTTGGTAGTTGATTGTGCATGGATGTCCAGGTATACTAAAAACTGGAGACCAATCTAGAATACAGGTGGATCAAATGACATAAGTCCTAAATTCCTTTCGCTTTTAACAATAGTAGACCTTTTAGATTATCTCTTTCAAGAACATGCATGTTTTCTGATGCTTCTTTTGCAGCTTCTGGTACTTTTTTTTTAGCTTAGTGTGCTTCATTTCAAGATCCTATTTTTGTTGTTGTAGACTCTGAATTTTCTTCTTCAAAACTTGCACCTGTGGTTTTCATCCATCTCCCTGACAGTTTCAACCTTTGGTTTGATAAATGTATTTACCTTGCTTCCATCCTTGAGCCCATGTTCTTCCTCTGTAATAGGTTTGTTGAGGTCAATGGAAAACTGAGCTTTCCTTGGCCTCATTTCATATCTATGTGCTTTCTCGGATTTTCTGTCAAGTGCCTCTCTCATAGGTTCCTTCATTTTCAATAATTTTCCTTTGATCTCTAGTTTGGCCTCATGTGGAACCTACTCAGGAACTAGTTTTGCAGCTGGATTTAGGTCATCAGAGTCCTACTCAAGGTTTGGAAAAAAATCCATTACATGTTGTTTTGATTCCATATATGTAGGGTAATTTTTTTTTACAACATCATACTTTATACCTGAGGTCTCCCCTTTATTGTATTTCTTCTTTTCCTTTTCTCCTATCATCTCTTTCAATGATGGATAGCCATCTCCTCCATATTTTCAAATCCACAGATGTCCTCTTTAGTGTCCTCATACTCAATTACTATGGGTTGTTGGTATTTTAAGGATGGATTAAACAGTGTTATGCAAGTCAACCTCAATTGATTTGTGATCCTGGTTCTTCTGTTGGGTTTACTGGGAATTCTAGGGATGTCTCTCCCTTTCCTATTTTTACTCTTCTTGGCCTCGTGGGATTCCTTAATCAAGGTGTCTACATGCACAAACTTTGTTGCAACCATATCGGGACTAGGTTGTTTATACTTCCTCTGCCTACTTGTGTTTGACCTGGTAGTCTTATCTTGATGCATGGTATTAGGCACATGCTTCTCTTCAGAATGTTCAGGTGATAGTGGGCCTACTGAAATTGCTTGTTCTCCTCCAGGTATGATATAATTCATGACATACACTTTGCCACTCTCCATCTTTCTTTGTTTTTTTGTAGAGGACCTTAACTTCCTTCGAGGTATTTCCTCTCTTGGTGGAGTAATTGATCTGGCCTTTTGGATCGGGTTACCCCCTTTTTAGGTGTAGTATTGTTGTTTCTATCTTGTTGGGTAACTTTCAATGACCACCCAGGTTCATGATAAACACTAATTTCTTGGTTACCCTCATCCCTTTTTTCTTCTGACTATTGATCAACTTCATGTTCCTCTTGTTGTTGATTTTTTCCTTGTCCCTATTCTTGTAACCCTACAAACTACAAAAAATACTTCTTGGGCATTTCTATTTCATATAAATCAAAGAGAACCAATATTTTAATGAAACCCTAGTGATATAAACTTCTATGAGCATATGCAGAGTGATTCTTGACCCTTTTAGACATTTTTGTTAAGTTTTTAAGCAAATAGAAATGAAGGTTTAATTGCTTGTCACCATTTAAATGCATAAGGAATCGAAGGTGATAACAGTGAATGATCCAAAAAATACCTTCACATGTGATATACCTTTGGAATATGGTGAGAATTCCCTGCCACTCTTATTTAATCCACACAAACGATATTCTCTAACTCCAATCAGGGTTTTGGTGTTCTCCCACCAAAAATTTCTTGCAGATCTCAGTAGGAAGCTTACCCTTTTTAAACCATCTTTAACAACTAATTGGAAGAGAACAGGTCCTCAACAATAAAATTATTTGTAATATGAATGGTGGTGTCCCTGATTTGGGTTTGAAACCCATCGAAATTTTGTGCAAAGAGCAAGGCCACTCCTGCGTGATGCACATTGAAAGTGAAGATGAAATCAAACCATTATGATCTAATGAATATGTATCTTATTTCTAGAATGGCTTCAATTATTTCAATCCCATGTGTCTTTGTTCGGTTCAATTTCCAACTCTCTTGAAGAGACACCATTGCATTCTAGTTGCTTCTACTGGAAGTGATGACCATTGTATGCGTTGTTTCAAGTTCCTTTACTACCTGCAATAATTATTTCACATGACCCTGCAATAATAACAGTTCCAGGTGAAAACCTGCTTGATCCTTGGCACAAAGTATGTAATGATGGTTAAATTGGTGGTAATCCGTGTGATCTCGAGTGTCCAAGGACATGCACACACATGTGAGGTGCCAACACAACTTAATTCAAACTTTTAAATTTTTTTGAATGTTAAAACTCATAAAACATGGTTTTTTATGTTTGCAAGAATGGAATCATTCTTGCAATCAATGTATTTTTTCATCAAAGGCCTAAGTTAGCATGTTACCAACCCAATAGTGACATAACCATGGTGATGTGTCTTATTCAATTCAAATCATGACATGTATTAACCTTGTAAAGAGAAAGGAAATGATGAA